>JAGFNQ010010337.1:0-159653 GCA_024364735.1 Boesenbergia rotunda | reverse complement strand
CTGCTATTTCTTAGCGTCTGCACATTTGTACAAATGTGAGAAGCACACCCAGTATCTAATACCCATGATGTAGAAATAGAAAGGTTGACTTCTATAACATTTATACCTGAAGTAGAAGTCTCACTTCTCTTCTTCTTCAGATCTTCCAGGTATACCTTGCAGTTCCGCTTCCAATGCCCTGCCTGCCCTTGATATAATTGCTTGAGGTGGCCAATCATATCGTAAGCATTCATGTTCTCGTGTTGCTTCTGAAGCTCAGAGGACATGCAGCATAGCATTAGGCACGATACGTCTAACGCGTCGTCTATGCTTGAGCATCTCTAACGCTATGGATGGCTGAGGGAAGTGGTGCTTCAGGAACTGCTTGCTCTAGAACGTACAGCTTACGTTCCTGTTTGAGGACTATCCTCAAGTTCCTGTACCAGTCCAGGAAATTAGCTCCAGTGAGCTTGTCCTTCTCAAGGACAGATCGCAGAGAGAGATGTTCGTGTTTGACATGGTAATCTACAACATAAAATGCAGAAAATAAATATCCACCATTGTATCATATTTATCATTTAACTAGGCCTTTAATTAAATGATGCTCCCACTGAATTATAGGGCTTTGGTAGAATCGAGTCATAGATGTGGTAAAACCACACTACTAGATCCACACCAACTAACTATAATTCTCGTAGGTCAAGATCCACATCATACTACGCCTTGAGTTAGCTTTGGCTAAATCGCCCAAGACTTAGTATGATCGGTAGGTACCAATTACCAATTACATCTCTATGCAACTCTTGTTTATAGGATCAAGAATTAACATTTATGAATAATCTTGAGTTAGCTTTGGCTAAATCGCCCAAGACTATTGATAAATGCGATCTTGTCCTACCTTTCCAACTATTGGAATATGCCTATAGTTAGGCTCGATCCAATTGAGCTAACTAGTTACTCAATGTAATTGAGCTCAATCTAACCCAAGCGTGATAGGCGGGACCAAGGTTGTCCCTCCGCATCCTACCAAGATTAAATGCATTGCTCTGCTTTGGCAGATTCAACAATCGCATATGATCATGGTAGTGATGGGTATCAAGGCTCGTTAGGCATATACGAGTTGATTTCAATTTAGATCTAATCTAATCGATGATGTGCATCGTATTTAGGCATTTATTAAATCTAATTTAACCTAAATGTGTACTAGGTGCACATCAAAATGTGGTTCCCACATTACATGTGCATCACATACACTCATGTATATTCTATTCTATACTAACATGCATCACATACATATAAGCAAAATAAAATATACAAGAAAATTAAGTGTGATTAGTCATGGCCCTACTAAGATCTTCTCAAGCCAATGAGAAGATCTTTTGGTCAACCTAGGGTCTAGGCAGCAGCTTCTCCAAGCTCCTCCTTCCAGAACCCTATGTGTTGTCGGCTTGCTTCCCACGAGTCCGTCTTCTCCAGAATTGCCTTCATCTTTGATTTTGTACATTACAAAATTTATACTCGAGTTACATTCGAGTCTTAAACTAATTTTAACAGAAATAATTAAAAAAAAACCGACACGCAGGTCGCAATCACAATACAACACCCACAACACAAATAACGGCACGCAGGCCGTAATATGAATTACACACATATTTTAATCTAATTAAAATAGGGTTTTGGGCCATGATCATCACACTTCTGTACATAATTCAAAATTATGTAATTTTATAAATTTTATATAATTTTTCTACTGATTTTTTAGAATTTTTCCGAGTCACAACTCCGCGGCGGTCCCGGTAAGCGGGTTTCGGGCGTAATCGCGAGACAAGGCCCCTTGCGGGGTTAGGGGCAGCGCCCCTACTCGTGAAATAACCTTCACGAGTGTCTTCTTGCGATTATACAACGCTTTAACCCGCTGTCCCAAAAACCATTTGGGCGAAACTTGCCGTTTCGGAGAAGTTTTTCTCGGTGGCAAAGTCTACAAGTGCTTCGCACTCGTCGCTTTGCCTCTACGAGAAAAATTACTCAAAAATCCTAAAATTTAGAAAAATTACAGAAGCAAATATTTATCTAAATTTTGTATCTAATACAAAAAAAATAAAAACAAAACGAGCACAAGCTTCGCTCGTGGCTCTGATACCACTGTAGGGTTTTTCGGGCCACGAAAACCGCTTTTTCGCGTCGCGGAAACCCCGAAAGCCCCAATAGCAAAGATCCGAGCGAAGAAAGCCATTTCAAAAATTACGAGTGCTCGTTTACATGCTTCAAAACCCGATCTACTCCTAGATCTAAAGAGGGATAAACATTTTACCTTTGATGCGTGCCCCGTTTAATCCCGTTCGCTCCTTTTGGATGTCGAATCTCTAGGACGTCAAGTGCCGTCCCTCTAGAAGTATCCACGCGAACAAAAGTAGATGGAGGAAATCCTTTAGGTGTGCTAGCACCTTGTAGGATTCGGCCAAGAGGAGAAGAAGAAGAAGAACTCCAACAATTGGAGAGGAAGAAGAGAAGACACACTTCTTAATGGAAAAATGGAACAAAACCCCCTTTTGTTCTCTCTTGTGGCCGGCCACTTAATGGCCATTAATGGCCATTAAGTGGCCGGCCATAATGGCCACTAATAGCCATTAGGTGGCCTTCCATAACACCCTTTCAATTTGAATTCAAATTCAAATGGAGAGGGAAACCAAGCCAAGTCATCACTTGGTCAAGTCAAGGTGAGGTGGCCTTTTGGTCAAGTCAAACTTACCTTTTATGGAATTTCCATATTTAGTCAAGTCAAACTTGACTCCTTTTTCTTCTCCCATGTCAAGTCTAACTTGAAGTGGAACCAAGTCAAGTCAAACTTGATTTGGATTTGGGTCAAGTCAAACTTGCCTTTTATGGACTTTCCATATTTAGTCAAGTCAAACTTGACTCCATTTCTTCTCCCATGTCAAGTCTAACTTGAAGTGGAACCAAGTCAAGTCAAACTTGATTTGGATTTGGGTCAAGTCAAACTTGCCTTTTATGGACTTTCCATATTTAGTCAAGTCAAGCTTGACTTCAATTTTTCTCCATCTATTTGTTTTTTGCGTGTGACCCTATAGGTTCTTGTAACGTTGGCAATGCTTCTAACCTCTTAGAAACATAAGCAATGAGCGGTATCTAGCAACACATCATTGCTACCCAAGTTACAAGAATGTTGAGATTCAACATCACCAATGTGACTACTAATTATGACTTTCATAATATGTGACAATGTCCTTCTATCGTCGATATCTAGATTGATCTTATATGAAGCATAGACCGTGTCATCCTCCAATCAATCTATGTGTCTTGAACTCCAAGTAGACTCACTATAATCAAATAAGCTCAATATCTCATATTGCCTTATTTGGGCATGGCCATGCACTTAGTGGTCTCACTCTATCAAGACTATGATATCTCTCCCGTCATATAGGAGGGATAGATCCCATCTACATCACTCACATCCCTCCACATAATTTGTTACATACCCAATAATCGCCTTTATAGTCCACCCAGTTACGGGTGACGTTTGACGAAACCAAAGTACATAACTCCTTATGTAGGGAACTATGGTGACTTCAGGTCTAAGGACTAATAGTCATACTAATAGTCACATGAGAAAGTATATGACACTCATATAACGATCCATGATACTTTCTTATGGCGGGCCATTCAGTATACATTCTCTAATGTATACCCATGTGTCAACTTGATATCTCATATCCATGACTTGTGAGATCTAGTCATCATGTTGACCTACATGCTAGTCTCTATGCATTAACATTGTCCTTGAATGTTAATACTTGACTAGGAATAATTAAGAGTAGTGTTCTCTATATCATCTCACTATCGATTCAACTAATCGATTGATATAGATAAGAACCTTCTACTCAAGGACGTTATTATACTAAGTTATTTGGCACCAATACACATAAGTACAATAACCATAAGAAATGCCTTTATATATAAGAAATATATATACAAGAATATGATACAATGAGTCTAAAAAGTAATCATCATATGATTGGCTCTAGGGCTCTCACTAACATTTTTATCTAACTTAGACCTTGAAAGGTTAAAATTTTAACCTTAGACATGGATTAAGGGGGAGGTACCTCTTAGGTTCGGATATGTCTTACATTCTTATTGATGTTGTTAAGTGGAAACTTAACTTGGAATGTAATTAGAATTGAAACTGTGGAGAGGACATAGGTTAAGGGGGAGGTTGCCACTTAGGGTTATTATGTCTTATAATGTTTCAATTGCTATCTTTTGCTATTGCTATTTATCTCTAACTTTAACTTATTGCCACACATCAAAAAGGGGGAGATTGTTGAGGCAATCGGCCCTTGAATGATTGGAAGATCATGGTTTTGATGTGTGGGCGAATAAGTTTAAAGTTAGAGTGTTGTGTTGTATTTGATATGTGTGATTGAGTTTGCGGGACTTGGAGAATCACACTTGGTGGACCTATCCGAGGGACGAGAGCCGAGGGAGGAGAGCTCCAAGGGCAAGCCGGGAAGTGGACTTCAAAGGGCACACGTGAAGGGTGGCATGGAGGCAAGCCAAGGGAAGGCTTGCGTGCGCATCCGAGGGACGATAGCCAAAGGAAGAGGACTTCAAAGGGCGAGCCAAGGGAGCAGACCTGAAGGCACACACGAAGGAGAAGGTTCGGAGTGGCTGGAACTGAGCTGGGAGGCAGGGTAGTCGACTAGCCCAGAGGCAGTCGACTGCCAAAACTCACAGAAAGTTCGCAGCTTCGGACCAGTCGACTGGCCTTGGGGCAGTCGACTGGTATACCCCGAAACTAGCCGTTGGCTAGCTGTTTGCTAGCCGTTGGAAGGCATTTAATGTCGGGGCAGTCGACTGCCATCTGGGCAGTCGACTGGTGCGAGTCTGGACAGACTGCGAATCTGTCCTTTTCACCTATAAAAGGAGGCCTCGTTACACGTGTCTGTACAGTTCCGTACAGTAACGAAGTGTTGCCCAATCATAGTGTGATCTTTTGCTTCCTCCACCATAATTCTACATCTGTAAAGAGGAAGCTACTGCTATAAAGGTTTCTCCACCTCAAGGAGACTTTTCGATAGTGAAAAGTGGTGCTCGCGGCGTGGATCCTTGGATTAGTCACCCATCTTGATGGATACCAAGTAAAAGAATTCTTGTTAGCATTGTTATTTCCTTTACATATTATTTCCGCTGTGCTAACGTTTGTGTAGAGATCAAAACGATCCGTGAAAGTGCATTCACCCCCCCCCCCTCTGCACGCCTACATCGATCTTTCAGTCAATACCTCCAAAAGAAGGTTTTGTACTTTTCAGTTTTGGAGCTACTCTATCTAAGAGATATGTTTAGATTATCAAAGGTGATTGAGTAGGTAATGGCGATTCCTCTAGCATCGGCTAGAGTAAGTCTCTTGTATGCTAGAAATAAGCCCAGATATCTATTGTGCCATGGGCATGGGTAATAGATATCGAAGTAACCTAGGTCAAGGAAATTGGAATACGATAAAAGCATGTATGAGTGCCTGAAAAGGACTGAGGACTATATGCTGATTTACCAGGTAGACCAATTTCTGTAGGTTATATGGATACAGAATTCCAATCTAGATAGGGGCATATATAAATATTCCTTGGGTTTTATGTTTACTTTTAGGAGGAAAAACCATTATATAGTAGAGTGTTGCGCAGTGTCTGCGTGATGGACCTTACTAGGGAAGCTGGATATTTGGCAAGCTGAGAGGCAGCCAATAGAGCTACATGGTTCATAAACCTCAAGATGGACTTCGATGTGATTTCTGGTTTGCTCAGAACTATCACATTTGATGTGATTAAAATGGTGCATTTGCAAACTCGAAGGAATTACGAGTCCATAAGGCAAGTAAACACATAGAGCGCAAGTACCACCCAAAACAGGAATAGCTGTCATTGCCTAGATTGAATCGGAGAATGATCTTGGTGGATCATTTCACTAAGGCCTTAGTAGCGAGAGCTTTAGGCTTATAAAGGATCTAGAGATCGGATGTATGACATTTTGAAAACAGCAAAGTCTTTGAGTATAAGTGGGAGATTGTTAGGATGTATACTAAAAGCCTTGCCTTTTGGTTAGGATACATCTACCTTTTAAAGAGAATCAGAAAATCACACAATGCATGTTTATACTAGTATGTGCACTAAACGTCTAATGCTTGGCATTATAGATAACATGGCGCGTGGTGTCGCACAGAAGATCATGTTATCAGGTTCCTTACTGAAGTATAAGAAAGAGGCTCACAACCGAGATGGAGTTGGACAAACCATCGGGATGGTTATAGTGTAATCAGGTGTGGTTTATCTTAACCATAGGAATACACTAGTGTACTTTGTATACATTGAGTAGGACCAAAAGAGAGGTCATCCAATTTTTATACTGACTTAGTAAATTGGATTAGACCTCTGATGCTATTATGGAGTACGAAATCTTAATTCCGAAATAATGACGGGCATATATTATTAATTATTATATCTTTGATTTACCAATGGGCAAGATCTATTCTGTTAGATCGATAGACCCGGTAAATTGGGAGAAAATATTAATAGTATGATGTGTCGTTGATTATTGACGGAATCCGTGTCCTGGTGAGTCAGGGTGATGATGCCCCCTTGGTGAGCTCAAAAGGATCGTCATGTCAAATCTTGCAAGTGGACTATGGTCGGCATGTCGAAAAGGTTGAGTCGTACTAATCAAGGATCAAGAAGATAATTAATTTAATTATCAGTAAATTAAATTAATTATTAGGCATACGATATCTTAAACACGGGGAGATGGACGACTCGTAATAGGTGGAGCCCATATGAAAATATGGGGGTTGGTGAGGAAGTACAAAGGGATCCTTTAGTGGAATGGATCTCCATTAATGGATCGGGTTTGGATCCATTAGAGGGCCAAGAACCAACTCCTCCTCATGATCCCTATCTTAGCCCAATAAAGCCCCATAAGAGTCATGATAAAAGGCCAGATTAATTAAAGAATTAATTTGGGATTAATTAATTTATTAATCTCGGATTAATTAAAGAATTAATCATGGAATAATTAAAGAAATTAATCTTGGATTAATTAAGGAATTATTCTATATAAATTTTTGGAATCAATCCATATTTAATTGGAAAATTTTTCCAATTAAACATAACTAATCCCCTATAAAACTCTACCTCTCTTCCTCTCTCACTTGATCTCCCCTTAGGGTTCTTGGGTGCCGGCGAGAAGAAGCAAGGAGAAGGGAGGTTTCTCCAGATTCTCCCTTGATCTCTTGGGCGTGTAGGACCGGCAGGAGTGGGAGGTACACGGTGGTGATCGGCTTGGAGCAAGGGAGCGTGCGGAAGTTGGTCAGCGGCGGGTTTCAAGGAGCTTGCGGCGCCGGCGGCAAGAAGGAAGGAGAAATCACCTATCCTCCTCTCTTCCTCCTTGTTCTCCTCATCCTCCCTCACGGTAGGCTTCTCCCCTGTGTGCACAAGCAAGGTACAGGAGGGAGGAGTCGCCGGTGGCTGGAAAACAGAGGTTGTCCTCTTGATTTGGCGCCGGTGGTGAGGATGGAGGACTAGGGTTGTTCCGGTGGGTTTAGGGAAGAAGAAGGAGCTTGTTTGGCTTCTTCTTCCCTTTCTTCATCTTCCTAGCAGTCTCTCGATGCTGCTTCTTGGTCGTCCAGAGCTTGGAGCTCGAGGTGGTCGGCGGCGAGAAGAGGAGAGGTGGGAAGAGGAAGTGGCCGAAACCCAAGGTAGGGTTTTGCTACCAAAGAGAAAGAGGATTAAAGAAGAAGGATTGATCCAGTGCCTTGGTTACTCCACGACTTGGTAGACCATCGCCCACACGACGTCCAAGAGGGGAGGGTCATAAGATAGAAGACTGCGAGATAAACGGCGAGGTATATTTCTCCCGGGCTTAGTTTTCTTTATGATATGTTTTAATTGTGCCATATTTTATTTAGCTTGTCATTTCATGTGTGTTAAATTATTATTTTGATTTGAAATCTTAGATAATAATAATTAACTGGACCCCGAAGATAAACACAAAAATTGGCAATCCAAATCATCGTCTCTTCCACGGTTAGTTAATCTGGAAAGTTACAAAGCCTTTTTGGCTAAGTTGTGACTTGGACTAATTAACACGATGACGAATTAGTCGTTATAGGGACAGGTCTCTATTCGGATTAAATTTTTAATCCGTGGACATAGAGAGGTCTCTCAGATACGACCATGTGGTTGTCTTGGAAACTGCCAAGCCATACCTACAGGAAGGACCCTACTGTTAGGATCTTGGGATGGCTAGTGAGGGGTGTGTGAATAGCAACCCACCAAAACTCGCTTCTTCCTACAATCAGATTAGCAACGGAAAACAACCAAAGTAGAAATAAACTAAAACAGAGACTAACACAGTGTTTACAAGGTTCGGGGATAACATGCCCCTACTCCTTGGCGTGCCCGTGAGGTGGGCGATCCCTTGATCTTCGGCAGATCAGGCCTCGGAATGAATCCGGCTAAAAGCATCCTCCTTCTCAGTGAAGTAACCTCTCAACAAATGTCTCAGATGTATATCAAGTGAAGCACAAGAGACTAGAGAAGGAAGCTTGCACAACAGGTGCACACCACCTTAAGCACAAGCACCAGTAGTAACCAGAAAGATCAAGCAAGAAGAAGAATGCAGAGAACACCAACAACTCAACAGCAAAACCCTTCACAGATTTTCTAATCACCGTTCTCCGTTGTTTTTCTCCTCTGCTTCGCCAACTTCTTCTTCTTAAGCCTTTCTTCTGCACTCATATAGGCGTCGTCACCCACTAACCCCTTCTGAGCTCTTAGCATACTGAAGTCATCCTCTTCAGCTGAAGCTTCAGGTCAGGTGTCGTTGAAACCTACAAATGTGTATCAAACAAAATAGCACCACGGAAAGTCACCCTTGACCCTTCTTCTTGCTCCTTCATTTGAATTTTAAAGCTCTATGTACTTACAGATTCATTAGCGAAACAAATCAAAAATCAGAACCGCGCTGACAACAATTTGAATTAAAATTCAGAGGTGTTGATCAGTCACCTTGACCGATCAGACAACCTCCTGACCCATCAGACTATATCCTGATTGGTCCAGTGATGTTCTGATCGGTCTCACTGACCGATCAGAGTCCAGGGGATCGGTCACCAGACCAATCCCTAAACTCACTGGAATTTCAGTCAAAGCACCTGATCGTTCAAGGTGACCGATCAGGGAAGTACCTGATCGGTCAAGGTGACCAATCAGGGAAGTGCCTGACCGATCATGATCCATCCTGACCGATCCAGGTCTGTTCTGATCGGTCGCACTGACCGATCAGAGATTCTTGTGCGATCTATTGATCGATCACAATCATTCTGTGACCACACAGAATGTTTGTTGATCGATCACTAGATCGTTCAGAAAACCTTCTGTTTCCTCAGAAGCTTTCTAGATCGGTCAACAGACCAATCGGACATCCTGGATCGGTCTTGTGACCGATCTACTATCAAGAGAGTTTGTGCCAACTCCTTGATCAGGTTTCAATCTGATCCAGCCAACTTTGCTCTGATCATTTGATTAATTCAAGGCCAATTCTGACCATGACTAACTCAAGTTAGACCCTGAGTCCAGATAACAGGCTCCCTTGCCCTCTCTAACTCAGTCTGGTCCGGAGAACGAGCTACCGAGCCCTCTCTGACTCATCTCGGTCTAGAGAACGAGCTACCTAGCCCTATCTGACCAGAGTCTGGAGAACGAGCTACTGAGCCCTATTCGACTCGTCCCGGTCTAGAGAATGAGCCACCGAGCCCTCTCTGACCAAAGTCCGGAGAACGAGGTACCGAGCCCTCATCGACTCATCCCAGTCCAGAGAACGAGCCACCGAGCCCTCTCTGACCAAAGTCCGGAGAACGAGCTACCGAGCCCTCTCCGACTAATCCCGGTCCAGAGAAAGAGCTACCGAGCCCCCTATGACCAGAGTTCGGAGAACGAGCTACCAAGCCCTCTCCGACTCACCCCGGTCCAGAGAACGAGCTACCGAGCCCTCTCTGACCAAAGTCTGGAGAACGAGCTACCAAGCCCTCTATTACCATAGTCCGGAGAACGAGCTACCGAGCCTTCTCCGTCTAATCCCGGACCAGAGAATGAGCTACCGAGCCCGCTCTAACCAGAGTCCGGAGAACGAGCTACCGAGCCCTCTCCGACTCATCCCGGTCTAGAGAACGAGCCACTGAGCCCTGTCTAACTAAAGTCCGGAGAACGAGCTACCGAACCCTCTCTGACCAGTAAACTTAATCCGAACTTAACTATCTAATCTCAATTCTCACTCAACCGAACTTAAATCGGTGTCAACATTAAACAACAATCAAGTCAGACTGCATCAACAATCTCCCCCTTTTTATTGTTTGACAACACGATTTATGTTTATGTATTAGGTGAAAATAAGAGTCAAGTTTATTATTGCAAGGGAATCAGAATCCTCCCCTTACAATAGTTAAGTTCGTTAACAGGTAAAGAAAACAAATCTTAAACTTAACTAACCATCCTCTCCCCCTTTGTCAAACACCGAAAAGTGTGTAGACTGGTTATTAAATTCAAAATCTCTCCCTTAAAACAAGGGTCTCTCCCCAAAACCAAAAGAACCGAAGAGTAATATTTGAAAGGCATGTAAAAGGCATATAACAGAAATATATCATGGCAAAATACGTATATACATCATATGACACTGAGTAATGGAGTAAGGAGTAAAAATAAAATATAGCTGATGACTGAAATAAAAACTGAAACAAGCATAGCATAATATCATCAGATACATAGTCAGAAGAAAATATCAACAAACATTCATAAGTCAAAGACGACATCAATGGTACATCAGTCATGATCATCGGGAGCACGTGGGACATCAAACTGCATCGGATCAAATGCAGGTATATCAGTGTCATAGAGAGTCCTGATCGGTTATCTTGACCGATTAGGGAGAGTCCTGATCGATCTCCTTGACCGATCAGGGAGTATCCTGATCGATCTGCGGACCAATCAGATTCGTTTCTATTCGATACAGAAATAGTTATGATTGGTCTATGGACCGATCAAATCGATTCCTGATCGATCACCATGACCGATCAGGGTGATTCCTGATCGATCTATGGACCGATCACACGCGATTCAGTGCCATATAGAAATGTGTTGGATCGGTCAATGGACCTATCAGATTTCAGATAAGTTTCTGAAACTCTGATACGCTCCAGAAATCCTGAAATCGTTTCAAACACCTCTTTTTATTTTTTTCTTTCCAACAACCATTCTAATACACTAAGAATTTAATTTCTTTGATCCTAAAGGTGTTCCCTTAACCAAAATTTATTCCTCCACACCATGAATCAAGAGGAAGGTCATTTCCTTATGGATTAAAATCCCAAAACAAGTTTGTATCAAAAACAATGCTCCAACCAATTTTAGTTGATTGGAATGTCCAAATATGTTCGTGGAACCAAATACACATGTATTATGCATTGGTTTTCCCCATACTTGGTCAAATTAATGATCATTATCTCTTCAACCTCATTATTCAATGGATGCATTATACATTTTGAATAATTTGGTTGATCTTAACATCTCACCCCATTTCTAGCAATACAAAAATATTTTGTTAGATCTTATAGTTTGTGTGAGATGTCCCCAAGTTGTCCAACAATTAGGAGTGACCATGAAGGGTTTTTACCATGATCCTATTATGCACAACACATCCCCAACTCCCTCCTTAAAAAGCTAAATTCACTTTCGGGGAGTGGTTTGGTGAAAATGTCCGCTAGATTAGATTTTGACTCAACATGTGAGAGTACAATATCTCCTCTAGCAACATGATCTCTAATGAAGTGATGATGCTGGGGTTATGGTGCAGCGGTAGGGTAACTAGTCACTAACCCAGGCATCCATGGTTCGATCCCCAGCTACGGTGCATTTTGCAGTAATTTTTCCTTCAAATGGGGCACGAACCCTGGGACGCTGGGCTTCTAGACTGCCCACCGCGAGCGCTTCCAGATTTACCCTGGTGACCGGTGGAAAACTTCGGTGGGGCTGGGCCGATCACTCCAGGATCAATTTGTTTGCTGCCTGGTTCATCATTTTTTTTCTAATGAAGTGATGACGCACTTTAATGTGTTTGATCCTTGAATGGTGGATTGGATTTTTTTATAAGGTTTATGGTGCTTATGTTGTCACACAACACCTACACACCCTTGTAAGATAATCCATAGTGCTCTAAGGTGTGTATCATCCATAACAATTATGATACACTCTTCCCCATGACAATATACTCCGCCTCGGTCATGGAGAGAGCAACACAATGTTGCTTCCGACTTGACCAACTCACCAAAGATGGTCCTAAGAATTGCCAACCCCCACTTGTGCTTTTTCGATCCAACTTGCACCCAGCATAGTCAGAATCGGTATAGCCTATCAAATCAAAAGACTCTGTACGGGGGTACCATAGACCAACTCCAATAGTGCCCTTAAGGTATCTCAAAATCCTCTTAACAACAATTAAATGAGATTCCTTGGCACATACTTGGTACCTAGCACACATACCCACAACAAAAAGAATGTCCGGGCGACTCGTTGTGAGGTATAGCAAACTACCAATCATGCTTCTATATTGGGCCAAATCAACTGGCTTCCCACTCTCATCATTATCTAATCGCGTGTTAGTCGCTATGGGAGTGGTTACCTCCTTTGAGTCACTCATTGAATTTCTTGAGCATCTCTTGAGTGTATTTGGATTGATGCATATGAATTCCTTCTCTTATTTGTTTGATTTCAAGTCCAAGGAAGAAAGTCAATTCTCCCACTAGACACATCTCAAACTCACTCTCCATGTGCTCAATCAACTCATTCAAATAGCCCTTATTGTTGGAGCCACAAATTATGTCATCGACATATACTTGGGCTACAAAAATATTTTCACCATCTCTACGTAGGAATAGTGTAGGGTCTATTTGACCTCTCATGAAACCTTTTTCAATCAAAAATGTTGACAACCGCTCATACCAAGCACGAGGTGCTTGTTTTAGCCCATAAAGAGCCTTCTTTAGCTTAAACACATGGTTTGAAAATTCAAAAATTTCAAACCCCGGTGGTTGTTCAACATAGACCTCTTCTTTAATGGAACCACTTAAGAAGGCTGATTTCACATCCATTTGATAGAGTTCGAAACCTCTATGTGCTGCAAATGCAAGCATCAATCGAATGGACTCCAATCGTGCCACGGGAGCAAATGTCTCATCGTAATCAAGGCCTTCAACTTGACTATAGCCCTTGGCTACTATGCATGCCTTATTTCTTACGATTTCTCCCTTATGGTTCAATTTGTTCTTGAAGACCCATTTAGTTCCAATAATTGTGGTCTTCTTAGGTCTAGGAACTATGTCCCAAACTCGGCTTCTCTCAAATTGACTTAACTCATCTTGCATAGCAATAATCCAATTAGGATCATGTAATGCCTCGTCAACTACTCTCGGTTCAATTTCAGAAATCAAGGCGACCTCATTAGCCTCATTCCTAAAGAATGATCTTGTTCTAATCCCATGATGGATATCTCCAACAATTTGATCTTGGGGGGGGGGGGGACTAGAGGCTAACCTAGTTTGCCTTGGTGTTGGTGGTGCTTCTTGGATGGTTTCACTAGACACAGGCTCAGACTCAGGGTCAGGCTGAGCTCCATGTAGTCTAGGCTTACCATCATCAGATGCAACATCAGAAGATTCTTCAACTAACTTAGACTTTTTGTTGTAGACTCGGTAAGCTTTGCTGACAAGGGAATACCCGACAAGTATCCCTTCATCAGCTTTTGATGTGAACTTTCCAAGATGATCCTTGGTGTTTAGAATGAACACCTTACACCCAAACACCCGGAGATGTCTAACTGTAGGTAGTCTTCCAAACCAAAGTTCATGTGGAGTCTTTCCTAAAAACCTATGGATAAGGACTCATTTTTGCACATAGCAAGCTATGTTTACAGCTTCAGCCCATAAGTAGCTCGGTAAGGAGTACTCATTAAGCATGCTTCATGCAGCCTCTTGTAGGACTCGGTTTTTCCTCTCTATAACACCATTTTGCTGTGGTGTTCTAGGAGTAGAGAACTCATGTATATATCCTTTCTCTTGACAAAATTCTAAAAACCTATGGTTTTGAAATTCACCTCCATGATCACTCCTAATGGTTTTGATTGTAGTAGATTTTTCATTTTCAGTTCTTCTACAAAAAGAAATAAAAATATCTAAGGTTTGGTCCTTATGTTTTAGGAAATAGGTCCATGTATATCTAGTATAATCATCAACAATTACAAAACAATATCTACTACCATTCAATGAAACTATGGTACTGTAATCAAACAAGTCCATATGCAATAAATCTAAAGCAGTAGAAGTACTTCCAACGCTTTTACCTTTATGAGACGCTTTTGTTTGCTTACCCATTTGACATGCATCACATAATTTTTCTTTTTCATACTTGATGCTCGGTAGGCCTCGTACAAGTCCCTTGTTAGCCAGTTTTCGGATGTTCTTCATGTTCACGTGAGACAACCTCCGGTGCCAAAGCCAAGATTCTTCTTCTTTTAACATGAAACACTTAACAGAGGCATTAGTAGCACTTTTAAAAGAGAATTGATAATTGTTGTCTATTCTTGTGCCTACTAGTACTATGTCATGTGTGTCATTGTGTCTAACTAGACACTGACTTAGGTGAAAGTCAATTGTGTATCCCGCATCACATAATTGACTGACACTCAGGAGATTGAAGGTCATCCCCTTGACTAGAAGGACATTCTTGATCCTAAGACATTCAGATATTTGAATGTCACCTATTCCTACAACCTTGAGACTACCATTGTTACCAAATGAAACATTACCTCTACTTTTATTTTGTAGGGTAGTGAATAACGATTTATCCTCGGTAATGTGTTTGGAGCACCCACTTTCAACAAACCATGTTGATAGATGCTCCCCCTCAACCAATGCCTACACAACACGAAAGATAGATGATTTAGGTACCCAAACCTTGGGACCTAATGCACCTACAATGCAAGCCTTTGGCACCCATGCCTTAGTCATTTTCTTCCTAAGTCCTTGAACCCTAGAGACATTTGATGATTTAAATTGGGTTCTAGACATTAATGACATAAAACTAGGTTCCTTAGGTTAGTAACCTATACCGACCTTGTTGTAGACCGCTCTTTGGGCATTGAGAATCATATCCAAGGTCTTAGAGCTAGTTGAAAATTTTCCAAGAAGATTCTTGAGTTTTTCAACTTCACTCTTTAAGGCCTTGTTCTCATCCTCAAGGACCTCAACATGCAAATCATCTATTTCATCATCCTTAGAGATTTTCAATTGTTCTACTTCTAACTTTAAGGATTTTACCTTGTCCTTAGATTTTTTTAGCAAAGTAGTCAATCAAGCAATAGTTCTATAGCACTTATCAAGATCGGGAGAGATTACCTCTTCATCATCGGAAGATGATGAAGCCGCGGTTGAAGGATCACTTGACTCGTTACCACTCACTATGTTTGAATCTTCTAATGCCATAAGAGCCACGTGGTGGGTGCTCTTCTTCTCCTTCTCCTCCTCAGATGAGATAGATGAGGACTCATCCGATGTGACCTTTAATGCCTTCTTCTTCTTTGCCTTCTCCTCCTTCTTCTTGAGTTTTGGACACTCACTTCTATAGTGCCCCTTCTTGCTACATTCATAAAAAGTGACATTAGTTTTATCAACATTATTTTCACTTATTTTACCATTCCCCTTGTAGCGTCGACTCTTCCTCATCATTCTTCTCACAAAGTTTGCCATTTCGGTTGATGAATAATCATTCCCGTCCTCATCGGATTCGGATGAAGAAGAGGAGACCTCCTTCTCCTTCTTCTTTTCCTTTTTCTTCTTTCCTTTGTCCCCTGCAACAAGAGTAGCACTCTTCTCTTTTGGGCCTTTGTTAGCAAGCTTATGTAGCTCCATTTCACAAAAGAAATCATCTAATTTTACAACGGAAAGGTCCTTGGATACTTTGTAGGCATCCACCATGGATGACCATAAGGCATTTCTAAGAAAGGACTTGAGTACATACCTTACGAGGTCACGGTTCTCGACCTTCTCATCGATCGAGTGCAAGCCGTTAAGGATCTCTTTGAACCGACCATGAAGCTCGCTCACGATTTCACATTCTTTCATCGAAAGATTCTGGAGTTGGTTGAGAAAGAGATCCTTCTTCGCTATCCAGGAGTCTCGAGTGCCTTCATGTAGCTCTATGAGCTTGTTCCATGGATCTTTGACCCTTGAGAAGGGACCAACCTTAATGAGTTGATCCTTGGTCATCCCACACTGCAGAGTGACCACTACCTTGGCATCTGTCTCTCCTTTTCTTGTTTGTTCTGCTGACCATCTTGATAACTCAAGCTCCTTGCCCTCAGCATCCTTTGGAGGAGTGAATCCCTCCATGACAGAGAACCACATGCCAATGTCAGTTTTCAAGTAATACTCCATCCTGCTTCTCCAGTACTAGAAATCTGCTCCATCAAAAAAAGGTGGACGGTTGGTGCCAAAACCTTCTCCTCTCAAAGCCATCTTCTTGCTCTTAGGATGTTAATCCGGTTGAAAGAGAACCTGGCTCTGATACCACTTATTAGGATCTTGGGATGGCTAGAGAGGGGGTGTGTGAATAGCCACCCACCAAAACTTGCTTCTTCCTACAATCAGATTAACAGTGGAAAACAACAAAGCAGAAATATGTTGGATCGAGAAACACGATAGAGGGGGGGTGAATATCGTGAAAACATTTCGGATTAATAAAAAGAGAATACACAGCGGAATTAGAACATACACACATAGAACGCAAGTAGTTTTACTTGGTTCGGAGTCACGGTCAGCTCCTACTCCAAGGCCCACGGTCCTTGACCGTTTACTGCGAGCAATTCTATATTCGCGCAAATGTTTATAGAGTATAATACAGAAATATTACAGTAAATAAATGACTACACTTTTTATTACCGACGCCCGGTGTAGATTGTACTTCAGAGCAGAGGGTCGTCGTCGGCGCTAGAATCCCGAGATCGGAGTTTGCCAGAGCAGAGCGCTTGAACGAAGAGAGTAGAGGCATTGGAAAATTGTTGTTCTGAAGCCTTGGGGTCAAGTCCCTTTTATAGTGCTCTTGGGGGCACCTGGGACGTCAGGGGCGCCTGACACGTGCCTTCGAATCTGAGAACCTCTATCCGAAGCTTAGTCAGCGCTTATCCCCTATGAATCGGCTCTAGAGCTGACGGGGGCGCCCGGGACGTTGGGGGCGCCTTGCCCGACGCCTACTGTTCCCTCGACGGGGAACGCGTCCTCACCTACTCCTCTTAGGAGAGTTTACCTTTTGCCAACCGGCTCCTCCGGTTGGACTTTTGCCCAGCAGTCCTTCACTAGGTGCCTAGCAGCCCTTCGCCAGGTCTTCGGTACCAAGCAGTCCTTCGCCAGGTGCCTAGCAGCCCTTCGCCAGGTCTTAGATTCCCAGCAGACCTTCTCCAGGTGCCTAGAATCCCTTCGCCAGGTCTTAGACTCCTAGCAGCCCTTCGCCAGGTCTTAGGGTTTCGATGCCTAGCAGCCCTTCGCTAGGTGCCCAGCAGCCCTTCGCCAGGACTTCTTTCTACACACTCAGTGAACACATTAGACCACAATAACATCTTCTCTTAAACCCTTTGCCATTATCAAAACCCAGGTTCAGCTTAGGTGCTGCCTGCACCAACAATCTCCCCCTTTTTGATTTATGGCAACCCGGTTCAAAAAGTTAAGTTTAAACAAAAAGCAAGTAAAGTGCCAATTTAATTTACTCCCCCTGGAAGGAATCTCCCCTAGGTTTTTCAAAGGTTCGCGGGTTTTGAAAAAGTTTCTAAGTCTAAAAGGGAAATGATTTTTCAATACTTAGAACATTTAAAAAAAAAGGTTTAAGTTAGAAAACATTTTCCAAAAAGTATTTTGGGTTGGGCACTTGGAAAATTTATACATACAGAATTTACACTTAGAAAATTTCAAGTAAATACTTAGTTTTTGCACTTTAGAAGATTTTCTAAACTTATTCTGAAGTTTTAATAGTGAAAATAATTTCTATCATATTTTTGAGTTGTGAAAAATTTTCCAACCTCTTTAGCACTTTAGAAAGTTTTCAAGGAAATTTTGAAATTAATACTTAGAAACTTTTCTATTAGAGAAATTTAAAGTTCAGTACTTAGAGAATTTTCGAAAATAGTTTAAGTCAAGTACTTAGAAGATTTTGAAAATAATTTAAGTCAAGTACCTAGAAGATTTTGAAAATAATTTAAGTCAAGTGCTTAGAAATGATTTTTTGAAAATAATTTAAGTCAAGTACTTAGAAGATTTTTAAAAATAATTTAAGTCAAGTGCTTAGAAATGATTTTTTGAAAATAATTTAAGACAAACAAATGGCAATTGACTTAAGGAATTTTACTTTTTAAAAAAGGAGATGAAATTAAAAAAAATTTTAAAACCTTCTCTTCTCTCCTTTCCAATCACTCCCCCTTTGCCATATATCAAAAAACAATATAGCAAAAAAACATGCTTAGCAATAAAATTAAGATGTTGTACTTAACCAATTCAAGGTATAAACTGGACCAAATCAATTTGAATTTTCTCTTTCGGGTCCTGTCTAACCCAATTAGCTACTTACTAACTGTTATAAACAGTAGCTTTTGCTAGGGTTAGTCAAGTTACGTGTTCTGATCAAGTTAGATTTTCTAAGCTTGACACTTAACTTGATTACTGTTGATTGGTATTTAGTGGCCCAATTACTGCAGATGCACAGACTTAAGCATCTTGAATTAAGGCAAAGACCTAAGCATCTCAACCCATTCTAGGTGATCAATCAAAAGTACCCTAAGGTGCTTGTGAGATGTTGGCTTCTAGATCTATAGGTGCATGCAGTTCTTGTAACGCCCGCCCTTTACGTGAGCGACGCGTTACTTTTTTTTTCTTTCGTACATTATTGCATATGAAGCGTAAATATAGCAGCGGAAATAATACTAAATCATGAACATATGCAATTGGATAAATTTCTTTCTAACTAAACTACTTTAAGCATGTGAATCATAGCATAGCATATTTAACAAGAGAGTATATAGTTCTACATTAAGCATGTATATCATAAAGAACTTCAACTCCAACAAGTAGTAAGCGTAAACATAAGAACTAACACATGCAGTTTATAAGTAGCAACATTAAGTCCATGAGAAATAAGTCCATAAGTAAGAGTAAAGACAACAGTAGGATCGTTCTGCCAAGTCACTGCCACACACACACATGCCCTCTTGCTGTTTTCCCTTCTTTAGAAACCTTTAGTTTGATCTGCAACATAAGAAGGTAGACTATAAGCATAAAATGCTTAGTAAGCTCCTTGCTTACTCACAAAATCTGTACATCACATATAAGTAGAAATCTACATCATTTGACATAAACATATAACATGAATAAATACTTAAAGCATCTAAAGCACGTAAGCATAAACACTTAAAACATGAATATGTGTGTCGTTATTAAGGACATATGGCATGAGTAAGTACTTAAAGCACCTAACATTCGCATAATCTTTAAAGCATAGTCATGTGCATAAACATTAGACATAGCATATGCAATATCATTAAACATAAACATGTGCATAAACATTAAACATAGCATATGCAATATCATTAAACATAAACATGTGCATAAACATTAAACATAGCATATGCAATATCATTAAACATAAACATGTGCATAAACATTAAGGATGCTCTTTGAAAAATATATATAGTATAATACTTGAACATTAACATATCATCATCATTGGGATCCCTGGCTTGTACCCATTCATCATTTGCGCGCATCCCTTCGTAGAGTGCGAGGTAGCTAATCCCGACCTACTAGGGTACTAGGCAACCTCTAGCCTAGGGACAACTACGGTAGTCCAGAACCGGGGCCTTGCTTAGGATCCCATCCCTTGGATCTTTTTCAAGATCCGGTACAATCCAATACATAAAGTAAAATAGCATACATGATTCCTTTTCTTTCCATAGCAATTGCTCTTTAGCATATCGTTCGTCATTTCTTTTCTTTTCTTAGAAATTGCTCTTTAGACATTCTTTTATTCATAATGTCATACATGTCATGGGCATACATTCAAAGCATAAATATCATCATAACTTTCAAGCATGAACATGGCATGGAGAAAACATAACTTCATGGTATGAAAATTCATAATATGCCAACTTATTATTTATGATTCATAAAACACATAATGTTCAATTTAAACCTAAGGATAATACACCTAGGGAACTTGTTCCATTTTTTTCATCTATCATGGCATAATGAAACATGGATACCTTTAATTCAACCATAATTCAACATATACTCTACTGGTCAAAACATTTAGATAGGGTTATCATGGCATAAAAATACAACACAACATCATACAACTCATACAACATGCATACATTGAAATATCCTATTACAAAGAGACATCATCAAGTGAGGTAGTGACCTTAACCCATCCTAAAACCCAATTTAATGTATTGATCAGAAACTTCTAAGGTTCATATCAACATGAAAATGACAAAAACAATAGCAATTGATTCAAACAACATGCATATAATACATATTCTAACACTAGGAAGCATTAGCAAGTAACATGACATCTTTAACTCATTTTTTTAGCCCTTATTTAGGGTATTGGCCGAACATGTACAGAGGAGAAAACATGGCATAAATATATATAAAACACTCAACAAAACATTAACAAGGAATTAAAACCATTAGCTAGTCAAAAAGAACCCAAATATCTTCTTATGGCCAAAAGGTCTATGGCTTCATGGGAGCCTTGGCCGAAACTTTTAAGGATCTTTTGCTCCATTTTTTTTCATCATAACTCATAACTTAACATCAAGAAAACATTGGAGTCATTAGATAGCATCAAACACAAACCTAGGCCCTAAACTCATGCTTGGCCAAAATTTGCTCATAGGGAAAAACTTCACGATTTTAGCAACACATCGCAAGAACATATAAGAACATGAACAAAATATATATAAGCTATTATGTTGCAGGTGAGGGGAGTCTTACCCTTGTGCTAAAGATTCTCAAACAATATATATCACCTAGAAGGAGAAAGAAAGAACTTATTGCTCCTTGGCTCTTCCTTTGCTTCACAAGCACAAAGCCTTCACTAGATCTTCTTGGAGAGATTTTTTTTTTTGATGGAGAGAGGTCCTTGGTGTTTTCGGCAATGAGAGGAATGAAGAGATGCCTTGTGGCATTTTTTTCCTCATCTTTTTATAGTAAATGAAGAGGTATGCCTCTTCACCCTCCATGGTGACCCCTTTACCTTCCATGGTGACTCTTCATCCTCCATGGTGACTCTTCATCTCCCTTACACCTACCTACAATTTCCTCTATCCTCCTAATAGCACTCCCTTGCTAGGTGAATTGGTTACATATGCATTCTTAAGGCTTATAACATCTCTAAGGTCCAAGGTTAAATCCTTGGCACCTACATCATTTCATTTTTTTTTATTCTTTTGCAAGCCCATCTAAAGTAAGGCCCGTTACATGATGTGTTATTTCTTTTATTCTCATGGGGCCCATTAGGATAACTAACGAAGTACTATTTAAGAACCATTAAGAATTTCCACCATTTAGAGCCCATATAAGGCCCATTAACACTTACACTAAATTTCCCTCAACTCTAACTATCATTCATGAATCATACTCAATATGGCTATTATTCATGCAATTATACTCAATATTAGGGATAATATTGAAGGGAATTTTAGTGGGGTGTTACAGTTCTAGGGTTAGGGCCTAGGCTAAGTCCATTTTGCGAAAAAGCCCTAGTTTTGAAAGGGATAATTTTTCTTAAGAAAAACTAAGTCGAAAAATTATTAAAAAAATGCACAAAGAAAATGATTTTTCAAATTAAGTAGGAACTGATAAGTAATAACACAGTTTTAACAAAACACAGAAGTAGATCAACTCTATTCTACCAAGTATAACCCTAACTGCCTTCTTAGTGAGCTGAACTTAGACTCAGGTAGAGATTTGGTGAATATGTCAGCTAGGTTGGATTTTGAGTCTACATGCTTAAGGACTATCTCACCCCTGGCTACATGATCTCTTACGAAGTGGTGTTTGACTTCTATGTGTTTAGTTCTAGAGTGTTGGATTGAATTCTTAGTTAGATTAATTGAGCTTATATTATCAATGTAGACCTGAGTTTGGGTGTAGTTAAGCTAGAAGTCTTTAAGAGTGTGCATCATCCATAAGAGTTGTGCTACACATTCTCCCAAAGCAACATACTCAGCTTCGGTTGTGGATAGAGCTACACAGTGTTGCTTTCTGCTACACCAACTTACTAGACTATTTCCTAAAAGTTGGCAGCTTCCACTTGTACTCTTTCTATCTAGTTTACAACCAGCATAGTCAGAATCCGAGTATCCTAACAAGTCAAAAGTTGAGGTCCTAGGATACCAAATCCCTATATTTAGGGTGCCCTTAATGTATCTTAGTATTCATTTTAGGGCTGCTAAGTGTGTTTCCTTAGCACAGGTTTGATATCTAGCACACATTCCTACAGCAAAAAGGATATCAGTTCTGCTGGCTATAAGGTATAGTAGACTTCCAATCATACTCCTATATAATTTGAGGTCTACAGATTTACTATCAGGGTCACTATCTATTTTTACATTTGTGGCCATGGGGGTACTTATGCTTTTGGAGTTGTCCATTTTGAATTTCTTTATTAACTCCTTAGCATATTTGGATTGATGGACATAGTTTCCATCCCTAGTTTACTTAATTTGTAACCCTAGAAAGAAGTTGAGCTCACCAACTAAGCTCATTTCGAATTCATTTTCCATTATTTTAACAAATTTTTTTAAGGAATTTGAGTTGGTGGATCCAAAGATTATATCGTCGACATAGATTTGTGCAATAAAGATGTCCTTTTCTAAGGACTTAATAAATAGGTTGAGTCAATTTGTCCCTTGTTAAATTCCTTAGAAATGAGGTAGGTTGATAGACATTCATACCATGCCCTAGGTGCTTGTTTTTGTCCATAAAGTGCTTTAGTGAGTTTGTAAACATGGTCAGGTCTTTCTAAGTCCTCAAAACCGGGGGGGGGGGGGGGGTTGTCCTACATAGACTTCTTCCTTAATAAATCCATTTAGAAAAGCTGACTTTACATCCATTTGGTAGAGTTTAAATCCTTTATGGGATGCAAAGGCTAACAACATCCTGATGGACTCAAGTCTAGCTACTGGGGCATAGGTTTCGTCATAGTCTAACCCTTTAACTTGACTGAATCCTTTGGCTACTAAGCGGGCTTTATTTCTCACTATTTCTCCTTGATCATTTAGCTTATTACTAAAAACCCACTTAGTATCAATAATGGATTTGCCCTCAGGTTTAGGTATTAGTTCCCAGACTTGGTTCCTCTCAAATTGGGCTAACTCTTCTTGCATCGCTATGATCCAATCAGGATCAGGTAAGGCTTCCTCTATAGTCTTAGGTTCAATTTTTGAAATCAGTGCAATCTGACTAAGGTTTCTATAGGAGGACCTAGTTCTGACTCCTAAGGTTGGATCACCCACAATTTGATCAGTTGGGTGACTGAGTCTGGGTTTCTTAGTTTTTCTAGAACTTGGTTCAGCCTCAGGTCTGGCTGGTCGGTTTGGTTCAGTATTTGGTTTAACTACTTGGGTTGGTTCAATTATTGGTTCAATTGACTCAATAGTTGGTTCAATAGTTAGTTCATTTAGGGGTTTAATTAATGGTTCAACAATTTGTTCATTATCTTCATGATCAATATTTGATGAATTTAGATCTGGATTATCAGATTTTGAATTAATTTCTTCATCAAATATTTGATTGGTTGTTTCCTCAATTTTGTTAGTTTGTTTGTTGTAAACTCTATATGCCCTACTTGTTGTTGAGTATCCTAAGAAGACCCCTAGGGTTGACTTAGACTGGAATTTAACTAGATAGTCCTTGGTGTTTAGGATATGGACTTTACACCCAAAGACCCTTAGGTAATGCAGGTTTGGAAATCTATGGTAGTATAATTCATAGGGTGTTTTATTATGTTGTTTGTTAATTAGGACCCTATTTTGGATATAGCAAGTCGTACTAATTGCTTCTACCCAAAATTGGTTAGCTAGGTTGAATTCATTGAGCATAGCCCTAGCGGCTTCCTGTATGGTTCTATTTTTCCGTTCAACTATCCCATTTTGCTGGGGGGTTCTAGGACACGAAAATTCGTGTATATACCCGTTTATCTTACAAAACTCCATGAATCGTTGATTTTCAAACTCTCCTCCGTGATCACTCCTAAGTCTTTTGATTTTGGTATCGTTTTGATTTTCAATTAACTTATAAATATCACTAAATAGGTTTAGGGATTCATCTTTGGTCTTTAGGAACCTAACCCAGGTAAACCTTTAGTAATCTTCAACAATTATTAAGTAGTACCGGTTTCCGCTTTGTGACTTGGCTCCATGTGAATCAAATAGGTCAAGGTGCAGGAGCTCAAGTATGGTTTGAGTTAGATCTGATTGAATTAATTTGTGATTAGACCTGGTTTGTTAACCTTGATTGCATGATTCACATATTAAGTTTTCATGGTTCTTAATTTTAGGTATACCTTTAATTAGGCCAAGCTGGGTGATTTTTGAAATTAATCTCAGATTAGTGTAACCTAATCTCCTAAGACAGAGGTTTGATTCTTCTAACTGAGTTAACATGCATTTAGGTACAAAGGGTAGGTTTATAGTGTAAACATTATTTTTCCTAGAGCCCTTAAGCATGATTTCTGAGTCTTGCAAGTTTCTAATCAGGTAGTTAGAGTTGGTAAAGGTAACTATATAGCCAGTATCACACAATTGACTTATGCTAAGCAAGTTAAATTTAAAATCTTCAACGAAAATCACCTTTTTAATAACAAAGTCAGATTTGAGTTCAATGTTACCTGACCTAATCACTTTGAGTGTAGCATTGTTGCCAAATGCTACTGAGCCTAGGTTCTTGAACTTGAGTTTGGTGAATTTCAATTTATTCTAAGTCATGTGTCTGGAGCAACCGCTATCCAATATCCATTGGTCCAAATCTTTATGTTCCTACACATAAAGAGTTTTGTTGACTTGGATCCAATTAGAATTAAGGATAGCTTAAATTGATTTTCACAACCTAGTCTGTCTTACCCAATCTAGAGTTATCAATCACGTTAACCTTATGGGTTTTTGTGAGACAGGTTTTAGTAGAGAGATTTATTTTGAAAAGACCATGATTAACTTTGAAAAGTTAAATTAATTTTAAACACAATTTAAATTTATTTTGAAAAGGAATATTTGAATCTAAAATTAACTAAAAATTTGTGTTATATTCGAATTTGACAAAGAGTAAATTGAATTTGAATTTCAAAAATTGGCTTCCAGGTCTTGGCGAGGCACAAGGCCTTCTTTGGCCGTAGCCTTATTGGATCATCAACCCTTTCCTTGACAAAGCCTTTTAGTGAAATTTCATCTTCAAAATTACTTTTTGATAAATTCTGGTCTAACTAGTTTGGGTCTTGGATCGGTAGCTTCAGCTAGTTCCGCCAAAATGGCTTCCCTAACGTACTATCATCTCACCTCCACCCAATACTATGTTGTTCAAATTTCAGTTAATCGGTTTAGTCCTTAATCTATCCAGTCCTAAGTCTAAGCATGGTAAATTGCAGAAAGTAAATAGACATGCAATCTTACAATTTAAAACAAGAAAAGAAATTCATTTAACTATAAAAATGGTTTTTAAGTTGGCTCCCCCTGGACTAAAGTCACAGTAATGATTAGGCAAGATATGAATCTTGTCCTTGGGGATCCAATACTGATTTGGTCCAGCTTGGTTATTCAGGCATAGTTTGGGTACCCATGCTTAAGCTTTGGGTCTAGACTTATTCAGTACAGTATAGTAAGACCTTTGTCTAGCCTTGGTTCGATAACCTAACCCGGATCGATTTAGAACCGACTTCTATTTTCCAAGAATCATGTTAAGACCCTTGGAACCAGAAGTGAATCGTTCTTAGGCTGCTCTAAGGTCCTTGACTTGAGTTTTCAAGAAGGAGTTCTCTTTCTCAAGTTTTTCAACTTGAGTAGAGGTTCCTTCTTGAACCTTTTCAGTTAAGGATCTAGAGTCAGCTCCCTGTTTCAGGAGTTTTACTTCGTGTCGGAGGGACTCGACTCGGATTTTGGCTTTCGCCAAGTCGCGAGATAGATAGGCAATTAATTCTGATAATTGAACTCTAGAAACCCCACTTACAGTGATTTTGCCGTCCTCTGAAAATGTGAGCTTTTCGTCGTCCGGCTCCGATTCTGATTTGGTCTCAATTTCTTCCGAAGCAATCAGGGCGAGCAGGTTCGACTGTGGGGCCTCTTCTTCTTCTTCAGAGGAAGACTCGTCCCACGTTGCTTGAAGGGCCTTCTTCCTTCTCGTCTTCTTTGTCTCCTTCAGATTGGGGCATTCCGTCTTGTAGTGACCCTTCTTTTTGCATTCGTAGCAGGTCACATTTGGTTTGGTCTTTTCATTTGAAGGTTCAGCTGGCTCTTCCTTTCATCGGCTGGCTTTCCTTCTGTTGGTCTGGTTTTTCAGCTCCTTGTAGTTGTCCCGGGCTAGCCGAACTAGCTTGGGTCGATTTCCTTCGCTGTCTTCTGAGTCTGAGTCTGAGTCAGACTCTGGTGCTGGTTGAGGCTTCTTCTTGGTCATCTTTCTAGTTTTACCTACAACAAAAGCAATGTCTTTCTCGGCCAGGGTGCAGTTAGTCTGCTCATGTAATTCAAGTTCAGAAAATAACTCATCTAATTTGATTTTAGACAGATCCCTTGAAACTTTGTACGCATCTACCATAGATGCCCACAAAGTGTTTCTCGGGAAAGCGTTAAGAGTGTACTTGATCAGGTCACGATTTTCTACCTTGTGACCAATTGAATGTAGATCGTTCATCAGCTCCTGGATTCTGGCGTGGAGCTGGGCTGCATATTCGCTGTCGTTCATCTTGATTGTGTATAGCTTGTTTAGCAGTAGATCCCTCTTGCTGATTCGGGTGTCAGAGGTTCCTTCATGCAACTCAATTAGCTTACCCCAGGGTTCCTTTGCACTGTTGAATGGTCCCACCCGGTTTAGCTCTTCTTTGGTTAGGCCGCATTGGAGTGTTTGAGTCGCTTTAGCATCAGCCTCGATCTTCCTTTTCAGTGAGGCGTCCCATTCGGTGTAAGGTTGTGGCACTCCTTCTGTATTTCTTGGGATTTCCAGACCAGATTGGATTATTATCCACATGTCCACCTGAGTTTTCAGGTGGACTTCCATCTGACTCTTCCAGTAGGAGAAATCCTCCCCACTAAAGAGTGGTGGTCTGGTTGTACTGAACCGCTCTTGCATGACCATTTAGGAATTACTGAAACGAAACAAAAACAAAAACTGTCCCAAGACATGGTCTTGGATTAACAGTGCGGGATTAAGAAAAAAAATATCGACTGATGTTGCACCAACCTCGATTAACGATAAAAATTCGATCGAAAAAGAAACTAAAATTTTCGAAAAAAAATCCGAAAAACTCTCAAATTGGTGGTTGCACCAAATTTGAGCTTCCCCACTTTGATACCACTTGTTGGATCGAGAAACACGATAGAGGGGGGGGGTGAATATCGTGAAAACGTTTCGGATTAATAAAAAGAGAATACGCAGCGGAATTAGAACATACACACAAAGAACAAGTAGTTTTACTTGGTTCGGAGTTGCGGTCGACACCTACTCCAAGGCCCACGGTCCTTGACCGTTTACTGCGGGCAATTCTATATTCGCGCAAAGGATTACAGAGTATAATACAGAAATATTACAGTAAATAAATGACTACACTTTTCGTTACCGATGCCCGGTGTAGATTGTACTTCGGAGCAGAGGGTCGTCGTCGGCGCTAGAATTCCGAGATTGGAGTTTGCCGGAGCAGAGAGCTTGAACGAAGAGAGTAGAGGTGTTGGAAAATTGTTGTTTTGAAGCCTTGGGGTCGAGCCCCTTTTATAGTTCTCCTGGGGGCACCTGGGACGTCGGGGGTGCCTGACACGTGCCTTCAGATCTGAGAACCTCTATCCGAAGCTTGGTCAGCGCTTATCCCCTACGAATCGGCTCTGGAGCTGACGGGGGCGCCCGGGACGTTGGGGGCGCCCTGCTTGACTTGGTCCTCTGGCTTCCTACTATTTTTCTTCGATTGCTTTGACCTTGGGCACCCGGGTCCTCCGGAGTGCCCTGGCCAAGGCTGTTCCGAAGCAATTCTTGCTTCCTTGTTTTGTTTTTGACCTTGGGCACCCGGGACCTCCCGGGCGCCTGGCCCAGCTGCCTGCCCCTCTCCTTTGGGGCGTTCTGTGCTGCAGAAACACATTCTCTTGGTCCCTGCATTCAAGGTTAGTTCCAAAACAACAAGTCAAGAATATTAGTTGATTTCTACAGTCGTAGCTGTCTTGGTTTTGACTTCGGGTCTCCCAAATGGAACCCTAGGTCGAACCGACACCTACTGTTCGCTCGACAGGGAACGCGTCCTCACCTACTCCTCTCAGGAGAGTTTACCTTTTTCCAACCGGCTCATCCGGTTGGACTTTTGCCCAGCTGTCCTTCGCCAGGTGCCTAGCAGCCCTTCGTCAGGTCTTAGATTCCCAGCAACCCTTCGCCAGGTGCCTAGCAGCCCTTCGCCAGGTCTTAGACTCCTAGCAGCCCTTCGTCAGGTGCCCAGCAGCCCTTCGCCAGGTCTTAGGGTTTCGATGCCTAGCAGCCCTTCGCTAGGTGCCCAGTAGCCCTTCGCTAGGACTTCTTTCTGCACACTCAGTGAACACATTAGACCACAATAACATCTTAACTCTTGAACCCTTTGCCATTATCAAAACCCAGGTTCGACTTAGGTGTTGCCTGCACCAACAAAATAAACTAAAACAGAGACTAACACAATGTTTACAAGGTTCGGGGATAACTTGCCCCTACTCCTTGGCGTGCCCGTGAGGTGGACGATCCCTTGATCTTCGGCAGATCAAGCCCCGGAATGAATCCAGCTAAAAGCTTCCTCCTTCTCGGTGGAGTAACCTCTCCACAAATGTCTCAGACGTATATCAAGTGAAGCACAAGAGACTAGACAAGGAAGCTTGCACAACAAGGTGCACACCACCTTAAGCACATGCACCAGTAGTAAGCAGAAAGATCAAGCAAGAAGATGAATGCAGAGAACACCTACAACTCAACAGCAAAACCCTTCGTAGATTTTCTAATCACTGTTCTCCGTTGTTTTTCTCCTCTACTTCGCCAACTTCTTCATCTTAAGCCTTTGTTCGGCACACATATAGGCGTCGTCACCCATTGACCCCTTCTGAGCTCTCAGCATACTGAAGTCATCCTCTTCAGCTGAAGCTTCAGGTCAGATGCCATTGAAACCTGCAAATGTGTATCAAACAAAATAGCACCATGGAATGTCACCCTTGACCTTTCTTCTTGCTCCTTCATTTGAATTTTAAAGCTCTGTGTTGTCTGCACACTTATAGATTCATTAGCGAAGCAAATCAGAAATCAGAACTACACTGACAACAATTTGAATTAATGTTTAGAGGTGTTGATCGATCACCTTGACCGATCAGACAATCTCCTGATTCATCAGACTCTATCCTGATTAGTCAAGTGATGTTCTGATCGATCTCACTAACCGATCAGAGACCAGGGGATCGATCACCAGACTGATCCCTAAACTCATTGGAATTTCAGTCAAAACACCTGATTGGTCAAGGTGAACAATTAGGAAAGTACCTGATCGATCATGGTGACCGATTAGGCACGTGCCTGACCAATCAGGATCCATCCTGATCGGTCCAGGTCTGTTCTGATCGGTCGCACTAATCGATCAGTGATTCTTGTGATCGATCCATTGATCGATCACAATCTTTATGTGACCACACAGAATGTTTGCTGATCGGTCACCAGACCATTCAGAAAACCTTCTATTTCCTCAGAAGCTTTCTAGATCGGTCAACAGACTGATCAGACATCCTGGATCGGTATTGTGACCGATCTACTATCAAGAGAGTTTGTGCCAACTCCCCGATCGGATTTCAGACTGATCTGGCCAACTTTGCTCTGATCATTTGATTAATTCATGGCCAATTCTGACCATGACTAACTCAAGTTAGACCCTGAGTCCAGAGAACAGGCTCCCTTGACCTCTCTGACTCAGTCTGGTCCGGAGAACGAGCTACCGAACCATCTCTGACTCATCCCGGTCCAGAGAAGGAGTTACCGAGCCTCTCTAACCAGAGACTGGAGAACGAGCTACCGAGCCATCTCTGACTCATCCCGGTCCAGAGAACGAGCCACCGAGCCCTCTCTGACCAAAGTGTGGAGAACGAGCTACCGAGCCCTCTCCGACTCATCCCGGTCCAGAGATCGAGCTACCGAGCCCTCTCTGACCAGAGTCCAGAGAACGAGCTATCGAGCCCTCTCTGACTCATCCAGGTCCAGAGAATGAGCTACCGAGCCCTCTCTGACCAGAGTCCGGAGAACGAGCTACCGAGCCCTCACCGACTCTTCCCGGTCCAGAGAACGAGCTACCGAGCCCTCTCTGACCCAAGTCTGGAGAACGAGCTACCAAGCCCTCTCCGACTCATCCCGGTCCAAAGAACGAGCCACGGAGCCCTCTCTGACCAAAGACCGGAGAACGAGCTACCGAGCCCTCTCCGACTCATCCCGGTCCAGAGAACGAGCTACCGAGCCCTCTCTGACCAGTACACTTAATCCGAACTTAACTATCTAATCTCAATTCTCACTCAACCGAACTTAAATCGGTGTCAACATCAAAACAACAATCAGGTCAGATTGCATCAACACCTATATCAGTCATGGGAGAGTGGAAGCCTCACCAGTCCCAACCAATGCCAGGATTTTCGCCATCACACAAGAAGAGGTGGCAAATTCTCCTACCGTGGTCACAAGTCGAATACTCATCTTATCTCATTATGCTAGTGTGTTATTCGATACTGGTGCAACACATTCTTTTGTGTCTATGCCATTCTCCTATAAGCTAGGGATTCCACCAGAGATGTTGAGTTCTAAGTTCATAACAACCCTACTTTCGGGAGAGGTCATGACATCTACTCAGTGGCTAAGAGCTGTTCCATTTCAGATTTTCAATCGAGAACTCTATGGTGATTTAGTAGTCCTTGATATGAAGGATTACAATATCATTTTAGGGTTGGAATTCTTGAGCAAGTACAGTGCCTCTATTGAATGCCGCAAAAGGATAATAAAGTTCACGCCAGAAACCGAACTTCCGTTCAAGTTTGTCGGAGGCCCAAAGAGAAAGACAAAAAGGTTTCTTTCTAACCTACAAGCTCACAAGATGTTAGATAATGGATGTTCTGGTTATTTATCACATGTAGTAGATGCAAGGCAAAGAGATGGACTAAAGAAAGAAGAAGTGCGAGTAGTCTGTGACTATCCGGAAGTGTTTCCTGAAGTGTTACCAGGACTCCCTCCTAACTGAGAAATTGAGTTTGAAATTGAGTTGACTCCAGGTACCAACCTGATTTCAAAGGCACCTTATTATATGACACCAGCAGAACTGAAGGAGCTGCAAGAACAAGTACAAAAGCTACTTGACAAGGGTTTCATCCGCCCTAATCATTCAACCTGGGGAGCCCCCGTATTGTTCGTCAAGAAGAATGATGGATCTATGCTAATGTGCATAGATTATCGAGCCATGAATAATGTGACCATCATGAACAGATATCCGTTTCCAAGGATAGATGATTTGTTTGATCAGTTGAAAGGGGCAACAGTGTTTTTCAAAATAGATCTGTGGTTAGGTTACCATCAACTCATAGTCAAGGAGAGTAATGTGCCGAGAACTACATTCCGAACACGGTATGGACACTACGAGTTTGTGGTCATGCCCTTTGGAGTGACAAACACTCCTGCAACATTCAATCTAATGAATCGAGTATTCAAAGAGTTTCTTGATAAGTTCGTCATAGTCTTTATTGATGATATCCTAGTTTATTCACAGTCTCAGGAAGAACATGACGAACATCTGAGGGTAGTGTTGAAGATGTTACAACAGCAGAAATTATATGCCAAGTTTTCAATGTGTGAATTCTGGCTTGACCAAGTGGCTTTCCTAGGCCACATCATTTCCAAGGAAGGTATCATGATAGACCCAGCAAAGATTAAAGCAGTTAGTAACTGGGGTCGACCAATGATTGCTAGTGTGATCAGAAGCTTTTTGGGTTTAGCAGGGTATTACAGAAGATTTGTGGAGGACTTTTCAAAGATAGCTTCCCCACTAACATACCTTACCAGAAAGAATAAGAAGTATGAATGGACTGAGAATTGTGAGCGGAGTTTTATAGAGTTGAAGAAAAGATTGACAAGTGCTCCCATTCTTACAGTTCCAAAAAGTGATAGAACCTTTGATATATACAGTGACGCATCAAAGTAGGGACTTGGAGTTGTACTCATGCAAGAAGGTAAGGTCATTGCTTATGCTTCCAGGCAACTCAAGGATTATGAAAAGAACTACCCTACTCATGATCTTGAGTTAGCAGTAGTAGTCTTCGCTCTCAAAATGTGGAGACATTATCTATACGGAGTCCAGTGCAAGATTTACACAGATCACCAGAGTCTGAGATAGTTCTTCACTCAAAAGGACCTAAATATGAGACAGCGAAGGTGGCTGGAGTTAGTCAAAGATTATGACTGTGAAATCCACAACCACCCCGGTAAAGCAAATAAAGTGGTTGATGAGTTAAGTAGAAAGACTTGCGTAACTTTGATGTCCCTGTCATTACTGTCACCACCACTACAGAAAGAGATAATAGATTATGGAGTTGAGATCATAGATGGGCAACCCTCAGTATTGACATTAGAGTCAACTCTGTTTGAGGATATACAGAAAAAGCAAGATCAAGATTCTGATATTCAAAAGATCTAGCAAGAGATGCAAGAAGGAGAAAGTAAAGAGTTTAGAGTATCTAATAGTAGGATACTCTATTATGGTGACCGTTTATGTGTTCCCGACAGTGAAGAGTTGAGAAAGAAGATTCTTGAAGAAACCCATAGAACTCCCTACTCTATGCACCCTAGTTCTACCAAAATGTATAAGGATTTGAAAAGAATATTTTCGTGGTCTGGAATTAAAAGAGATGTAGCTAAATATGTCTGTACCTGTCTGACATGTCAAGAGTTAAAGCAGAACACCAGAGGCCAGGAGGAGTCCTACAACCCATACAGATTTCAGAGTGGAAATGGGAAGATATAGCCATGGACTTCATTGTTGGTCTACCAAAGACAACAAGTGGCTATGATGCTATCTGTGTAATTATAGACAGATTGACCAAGTCTAGACAATTCTTGCCAATAAAAGTGTCCTACTCGATAGAAAGGTTAGCTCAATTATATGTACAGGAAGTGATCTGACTACACGGAGTTTCGAAGACCATTATCTCCGATAGAGATGGTCGTTTCACTTCACATTTTTGGGAGTGTGTACCGACAACACTTGGCACCAAACTGAAGTTTAGTATAACTTTCCATCCTTAGACTGATGGGTGATAACCGTTTCAGTCATGTTATGGTTTCAAATATAATTTAAGTATCGAACTCCTCTACACTAATGTAGCATAGAGTAACTCGAGTCGTCTCCCAACGAATGTAGTTGGTACATGATAATTCTCAGAATCGTATGTTATTGTTTTTGAGTTTTGGATATGAAACTGGGTTTTGGATTTGAACGTTAATACTACCAAAAGAAACAACAAAGCAGGTATGAAATCTAGTTCTAATTAAGGAAAGACAATGCAGGGAAGGAAATCTACTTTACCCTTACTACACTTGCAGGAAAGAGAAAAGGCAATATGAAAGAAACATTCAAGAAATAGAGTATCAATGAAACCTAGAAATGGAACAAAACCTATAGCATTAAAGAAATCTTGTCTGATCTAACTTAATTGAAATAAAATGAAGACATGAAATTGAAAGCAATGGAAAGAGCAATAGAACAAAAGTTAAACAACTAAGAAACATCACAATTGCAAGTTTTTTTTCTAAGAAACATTTAATCAAACACAATATAGGCATGAATGAAATTGCTTCAAGAACATTCAAATTGCAATGGGGAAAATTCATCCAATACAAACATTCAACAAATTATCCCAAGCATTCACCAATTAAGAACAATCACATTCGAAACCAATTGGAACATGTAGTTGACCCAAGAAGTCTGTGTTGTGAAGAGGGAACTTCTATGAAGAAGCTGAAACAATCAGCAACTGAATCAAGCTGCTGTGAAAGGTGGCTGCCGGATCTAATGAAGAGGAAACTTCGACGGAACTGAATTGCCATGAAGTACTTCTGGAATCGAATTGCTGTGAAGACAGAATTGCTGTAAAGGAGACTGCTGCTGGAAAGGAGAACTGTGAAAACAAATTGCTGGAAAACCAATTGCTGGAAGAACATTACTGGAAGAAATCTACTGCTCGGCCCTGTGAAGCAGAACCAGGCTTGGAAAAGCAGAAACCGTGAAGAAATTGCTGTAAGGACAGCGATAAAGAAAATTGCTGTGAAGAAAACAAAGTTGCGAAGAAACTAAATTCAGGGAATGAAGCTGCTGGAATTAAAGCATGTGAAGAACTCCTATGAAGGGTAAACTGCGGCCGTGGAGTGGGTGAAAGCCTTGATCGAGTCGGGAACCCCTCAAACTCGATAGAAAGCTGCGGTGGAGTCGACTAGGGTTCGGAACCCCCAGAGCCCTAGCTCGTCCGGCAGGTGGCAATGAAGCGGATGGAATACCGCCAGCGGTGAAGGTAGAGAAGATGGATCGAGACGGGGACCCCTTGCCTGCAACCCTTCTCCCCGATCGCCCTCGCTGTGCGGAGAAGATGATTTCGAGAGGATGCCCTAGCTATGTGTGTCGAAGCCGAGAAAAACCCCCTTTTGCGATCGCGTGGGTTTAGCCAAATCAACTCAAGTCTTGGGTTCAACCACAGCTTAATCCAACACTTGGTTCAGTCCAGTTCGAGTTCGGTCCAACTTGAATTCGACTCAGAAATTGGTTCAGACCAACCTTGGTTGCAACCCAGTAGCTAGGTTCGGTTAAATAGATCAGGTTTCAGCCCAGCTCTAGTCCAGTAGATTGAGTCAAGTCAACCAAGCCAGAGTTCACAACTCAGAAGAGAATTAGCAATGGACGGCTGAGATCGATTTGGTTTCATCCAACGGTCGGATCTCTTCAGATCTAAACCAAACTCCACAGATCCCAATCAATGGTCTTGATCTACCTGTCCCCAGCTCGGATTAACCAGATCAGTGGCGGATAGTCCAGATCTTCCCTTTTCTTGAATGGATGGTCTAGAACATCTTGAGCTTGATCCAACGGTCAGATTACTTCTGATTTGGCTAAAATTTTCAGATCTTGATCTATGGTCAGGATTGACTCTATCTTGAACTCAGATTGACCAGAAGTTGACCGGTGGCTCAGATCTAGCCGTTCTCTGAAATGGACGGCTCCTATTAATCCGATGCTTGATCCCTTTGATCTGGATCCAATGCTAACTCAAGTCTGACCCGATTTGATCTAGGTCCATGATCAATTGAAGCCTATAAAATGATATTCAAATTTAGTGCCAAAAATATCCCAAATATACAAAGATTAGAATTAAAACCCAAAATGAAGGGAATACATGAAACCTAATACAATTGCAAACTTAAGTATATAAAATGTGGATCAAACATGGATTTTAGAGCCGAAACTAATCAACAAAATGATGGTTATCAATGGGCAGACAGAAAGAGTAAATCATGTTCTAGAAGATATTCTCAGAGCTTGTGCATTAGATTTCAAGGGCAGTTGGTGCAAGTATTTATGTTTAACTGAGTTCGCCAACAATAACAGTTACCAAGCTACTATTGGTATGAGGCCCTATGATGCTCTTTATGGTAGGAAGTGCAGATCTCCGATCTGTTGGTATGAAAGTAGTGAGAAGAAAAAAATGGGGTATCAGACTGACCTTATTAATGATACCACATAAGCTATAAAGAGCATCCGCTAAAGAATAGAAACTACTCAGAGTAGGCAAAAGAGTTACGTCGATGTACATCGTAGACCGCTGAAGTTTGAAGTTGGGGATACTGTTTTCCTCAAAGTAGCTCCCATGAAAGGTGTAACGAGATTCAGGAAGAAAGGCAAGCTAAGTCCTCGTTACATAGGATCCTACCTAGTAACGAAAATAGTTGACAAAGTAGCTTATGAGTTAGAGCTACCTCTAGAGATGTTAGCTATTCATAATGTGTTTCATGTCTCAATGCTAAAAAAGCATATCACTGATGCCAACCAAGTGATTGAGCCACAGATGGTACAAGTTCAAGAAGATTTTAGTTATGAAAGTTGACCTATTCAGATAATAAATCGGGCAGTCAAGAAACTGAGGAACAAAGAGGAACCCATAGTGAAGGTTCTATGGCTAAACCAGAAGTTTGAGGAGGCAACTTGGGAAACAGAAGATAGCATGAGGCAAAAGTGTCCGGAGCTATTCTATGTTCAAGGATGAACTTTTTATATAAGGAGGATTGTAACACCCAAAATTTTTCAAAATTTTCCAAAATAAAAAGGAATTAAAATTTTCTTTAAAGAGGTCAGAGCCGAAGTTCGAACTTAAGACCTCTTATTTAGCATTGGTTTAAATTTCCATGAGGTGGTGGTAAAACATAGTTAAAATATGGAACCAATATAAGATAAGGGATAGTAAACACCCTTTTTATGGAAGATACTTCAACTTCCACTTAGTATATAAAGGATAGAAAGGAGTGAAAATCAAGGATTTTCTCATCCTCCTTCTTCCCTGCCGAAAACATAGAAAAAAGAGACTAGGGTTCTTGCCAAGAGGAACTAGGGTTTCTCTCCTAGTGTCAAGAGTTGGTGAATCGCGCAAGGATGAGGATCCTATGCTCGTTATAGTGAGTTCTAAGCATAAAGATATAAGTAGATCACTCACCTACAGTAAAAGTAGTTTTCGTATGGCTTCTAATGTCATAGAACTTGATTCTAAGTTTATTTTGTGTGTGTGATCATGAGTTTAGCAAGACCAAGGTCTTGATTTACCCCAAAACAAGTTTTGTGTGTTAGGGCACACAAGGTGCTTGATAAAAGTCCTAAGTAAGACCAAGGTCTTACTAAGTCCTAGAATGAGTTCTAGGACTAAGCTTTTAAGTAAGTACATGACCAAGGTCTTGATGTGTTTCAAAACAAGTTTTGGGAACATTTCTTTTAAGTAGAGAATGTTGAGGGTAATGTGGGAGTAAGGAGTAGAAAAGGGAAGATCCATAGGAGGATAGCAAAATAAGGTAGACTGAGAGGGTCGTAGTCCAAGAAATCTATTAAGCAAAGAAGGAGAAATGGTAAGTGGAATGGTCTGAATAGTAGCAGTATAACAGAAGTCATCGACTTTGACCAACTTGTTATAAAACTTAGCAAACAAAGTCGTGTTTATGGAACCATTACAGTATACTAATTGTTCTAGTTGGTAGTAAGAAATAACATCTATGGCGGTGGGACAGGACTGGGTAAAGAAACCCCTATTCAGATAGCTAGTCTTTAAGGGTTTGTACGTAGTGGTAGCAAACTTATTAAAAAGGGCTAATGTAGGAAACTTAAGGTCAGGGCTAGGCTCAGTACTGGGGTTGGTCTCGATAGGACGACGTTTGCTAATAATAATCAATGATTGAAATTGATTAATAACAATAAGTTGAAAAAGACAAGCTTTTAAAAAAAAACATACCGAGGAGGCATCGTTGGAGAGGAAGAAGAGAGGAATACTTGGGATGCTTGGAAAGCTCTTAGAAGTGAGGAAGAAGTTGTGATTTGATGTGGAGAGGGTGCCATGGGCAAGGGCTTATAAAGCCATTCTCGGGCGCCCGTGAGGGTCATGAGGCGCCCGTGGCAGAGGTGAGGCCCCCTAGAGCTTACTCAAGCGCCTGAGCTCAGGCATGACTCAGGCGTGGCAGCCTTAAACAACCTTGTACACTGGGAAAGCATTAGGCACCCGAGAGGTTCTCGGGCGCCCGGTTGACCATTCTTTGATCGGGTTTAATTTAGTCAATCAAAGCCTAAGTTTACTTTTATGTAAATTTGAAATGGGTGGCTAAGTTAAAAAAACTTAGTTTGATTTGAAATTTTTAAACTTTGAATTTAAGTTAAATATTGAAAAATATTAAATTAATTTTTTGAAAATATTAAGTTAAATTTTTGAAAAATATTTGATTGAATTTTTGAAAACATTAAGTTTGATTTTTGAAAAATGTTAAATAGAATTATTGAAAACAATGAGTTTGATTTTTGAAAAATGTTAGATTGAATTTTTTCAAAACATTAAGTTTGATTTTTGAAAAATGTTAAATTGAATTTTTTGAAAACATTAAGTTTGATTTTTGAAAAATGTTAAATTGAATTTTTAAAAACATTAAGTTTGGGTTTTCAAAATATTAAGTTGGATTTTTCAAAATATTAAGTAGGATTTTTGAAAATATTAAGTTGGATTAAATTGAATTATTAATTTGAATTTATTTAAGTTTAATTAAAGGTATATTAAGGGTAAAAATTAATTGAGTTGGTTGAGTTGGACTACATTATTATGTCTTAATCATCTCATCCATTTCTAAGTGACAAAATAGGTATTCTTCTCTGTTTTGTGAGATCTATTAATTTTATCTTGGTTTTATGTTAACACAATGATTTGATTAAAACATGTGTTAGATTTAGGTTTAACAGTTAATAAGTTGAAAATAAATTTCGATAATTGGCTTCTAGGTCTTGGCGAGACACAGAGTTCTTCTTTGGTTGTAGCCTTATTGGATCATCAACCCTTTCCTAGACAAAGCTTTTTAAAGAAATGTTATTCTCAAATTACTTTTTGAGAAACCCTGGTCTAACTAGTTGAGAATTTGGCGAGGTAGCTTTGGTTAGTTCCAGTTGACTAATAGGACCAAATAGAATACACCATACCCTACCTGACTTTTTAGACAAGCTTCCCTAATGTACTATCATTTCGCCCTACCCTAATACTAGGTTGTGCAAGTTTCAATTAAGTCATATCCTTATCTAACCATTCCTAAGTCTAATCATAATATTTTTGTAAAAACAAAATAAACAAGAATCAAACAGCAAGAAAAAGAATAATTTAACTAACTATAAAAATGGTTTTCATATTAGCTCCTCCTGGACTGAAGCCTCTGTATGGGCTATGTAAGATGTGAATCTTGTACTTGGGAATCCAATATTGGTTTGGTCCAGTTTGATTTGTCAAGGATAATTTTGGGACCCATGATTGGACTCGGGTTCTACTTGGGTCAAAACAGAGTAGTACGATCTGTACCGTGAATTGGTTAGATAAACAAGTCCGGATCGGTTTAGAACTGATTTTTATTTTCTAAGAATCATGTCAAGACTCTTGGAACCCAAGGAAAATCGTTCTAGTACAACTCTAAGTTCCTTTACCTGAGATTTCAAGGAGGAATTCTCCTCCTCAAATTTTTGGACTTGAGTGGAGGTTCCTTCTTGAACTGGTTCAGTTAAGGAGCTAGAGTTGACTTCCTCTTTCAAGATTTTGACTTCCTGTCGAAGGGATTCGACTTGAACATTGGCTTTGGCCAACTTACTAGATAGATATGATATTAAGTCGAAAAGTTGAGATTCGATATAGCCTCTTACCATTATTCGCACGTCTTCTAAAATTGAGAGCTTTTCGGTTTTGTCGCTTTCTTCTAGTTCCGGTTTTGTCGCTTTCTTCTAGTTCCGATTCTAATTCAGTGTCAAGATTGTCTGATGTTGTTAGCACGAGGAGGTTGGCGTGTGATACTTCTTCTTCTTCTACTTCTTCCTAAGATGACTCATCCCATGTAGCTTTGAGGGTCTTCTTCCTCCAGTTCTTCTTGTTCTGCTTTAAGTTGGGACACTCTGATTTGTAGTGACTCTTCTTGTTGCACCCATAACAGGTTACTTCACTTTTTACTTTTTGGCTGGTAGTAGGTTTGGCTGGATCATCCTTTTGCTGGTTCACCTTCTTGTTCTTTCTTTCACCCTTAATCATCTTGTAGTAGCTCCGGGCCATCTGGACCTACTCAGGATAATCGATTCCATCGTCGTCAAATTCTGAGTCGGAAGCTGACTCAGTATCGGTTGCGACTTTTTCTTCTTTTGCTTCCCAGGGACTTTTTCTACAAAAAGAGCCATACCCTTTTGACCTGTGAAGCATTAGTTTGTTCATATAGTTCTAACTCAGAAAAGAGTTCATCTAGTTTAATATCTGAAAGGTCCCTTGAAACCTTGTAATCATCTACCATAGATGCCCACAAAGAATTTCTGGGGAACGAATTTAGTGTGTACCTGATTAGGTCACGGTTTTCTACCTTGTGACCTATCATATGTAGTCCATTCATCAGTTCTTGGATCCTCGCGTGAAGTTGTGCAGCTGTTTCGCCATCTTGTATCTTGATAGTGTACAACTTATTGAGAAGGAGATCTCGCTTACTGACCCTAGTGTCCGACGTCCTTTCGTGCAGCTTGATCAATTTATTCCACAATTCTTTAGCACTGCTGAACGGGCCAACGCGGTTGAGTTCCTCCTTCATCAATCCACACTGGAGGGTCTGAGTGGCTTTGGCAACCGCTTCTATCTTTTCTTGAGTGAAGCGCCCCACTCAGAGTATCCTTGAATTCCTCCTTGCGAGTTCTTTGGGATCTCCAGTCCAGAATGGATGATGATCCATATTTCCACTTGAGTTTTCAAGTGGACTTCCATTTTGCTCTTCCAGTAGGAGAAATCCTCTTCGGACAACAGAGGAGGGTGTGTGGTGCAATAGCCTTCTTGCATAGCCATCTAATATACCTGAGGATAAAAAAAAACCAAACTTGTTCCAAGACATTATCTTGGATTAGTAGTGCGGTATAAAAAGAATAAAATAAAAAATCTGAGTGGTGTTGCACCTAACTGGATGAACGAGAAAATTTTTACGAAAAAAATGAATGGAAAAATTTCGAAAAACCTGCTCAGTTGGTGGTTTCACCAAGGTTGAGCATCCCGCTCTGATATCACCTGTGGGATCGTTGTAATCGATAGAGGGGGGGGGGGGTGAATAGCGATTATTAAAAATTTTTCGGAAAAATAGAAAACACAGCGGAAGAATAAAGAAACAGTGCTAACTGTTGGTGCAGCAAGCACCATATCGAACCTTGTTTTGATATTGGCAAAGGATTCAAAGTTAAGTACTATTTGTGCTCTAACGATGTTACTTAAGTGTGCAGGAAAAGTCCTAGGTACACTAGGCAAGAAGTCCTGGCGAAGGGCAGCTAGGCACCGAAGACCTAGCGAAGGACTGCTAGGCACCTAGCGAAGGACTGCTAGGCGTTGAAGACCTGGCGAAGGACTGCTAGGCACCTAGCGAAGGGCTGCTAGGAATTGAAGACCTGGCGAAGGACTGCTAGGCACCTAGCGAAGGGCTGCTAGGCACCTAGTGAAGGACTGCCGGGCACAAGTCCAACTGGAGGAGCCGGTTGGCAAAAGGTAAACTCTCCTGAGAGGAGTAGGTTAGGACGCGTTCCCCGTCGAGGGAACAGTAGGCGTCGATTCGACCTAGGATTCCATTTGGGAGACCCGAAGTCAGAACCAAGACAGCTACGACTGTAAAAACTAACTAACATTCTTGCCTTGTTTGTTGTGGAACTAACCTTGGATGCAGGGACCAAAGGAATGTGTTTCTGCAGCTTAGAATGCCCCAAAAGAGAGGGGCAGCAGCTAGGCTAGGCGCCCGGGAGGTCCCAGGCGGCCAAGGTCAAAGCCACATGAGCAATTAAGCAAGAATCGCTTCGAAAGCTTATTGGGCCAGGCCCCCTGATGGTCCCGGGCGCCCTGAAGGTCCCGGGCGCCTTGGGTCCAAGCCACATTGTGATCAAAGAAAACTCAGCCACGAAGCTAGCAGACCAAGTCAACCGGGTCGCCCCCAACGTCCTGGGTACCCCCGTCAGCTCCGAGTCCGATTCTGGAGGGATAAGCACTGACCGAGCTGCGGATGAGGTTTCTGAGATCCGAAGGCACGTATCAGGCGCCCCCAGGAGCAGTATAAAAGGGGCTCGAGCCCTAAGGCTTCGACATCACTTTTTCCAACGCCTCCAAGCTCTTCGTTCAAGCGCTCTACTCCGGCAAACTCTATTCTCAACATTCTAGCACCGACGACGACCCTCTGCTCCGAAGTGCGATCCACACCGGGTGTCGGTAACGAAGAGTACATTTGTTTATTTACTGCAATAATATTGTAACAATTTCTGTAAACTTTTGCGCTACTATAGAATTGCTCGCAGTAAACGGTCAAGGACCGTGGGCCTTGGAGTAGGAGCCGAACGCGACTCCGAACCAAGTAAAACTACTTGAGTTCTGTGTGTGTGTTTTGTTTAAATTCCGCTGCGTACTTTCTCTTTTCAATCCGAAACGTTTTAACGATATTCACCCCCCCTCTATCGTGTTTACTCGATCCAACAAGTGGTATCAGAGCGGGTGGCTCAAACTTGGTGCAACCACCAGTTTGAGATTTTTCAGATTTTTTCGCTCTTTATTTCAAATAAATAATATCTGTGCTACCTTTTTCGATTTTGAATTCTCATTTTTTCACCATAAGTTAGAATTGATAAAAGGATCAACTTTTAAAAATTTGTCATAACTTTTTTTTATTATTTTAATATTTTCCTCGAAATTCATGCTACCTTAATTCGAGCAAATTTTTTTTTCAAACATTGAATTCTTACTTTTTCATCATTAGTCAAAATTGATAAAATCAACATTTTCAAAAATTTGTCATAAATTGTTTTTATTATTTTATTATTATTCCGCCTCGAAATTCATGCAATATTTATTTTGGGCTATTTTTTCCCTTCTCCCGCACTACTAATCCAAGACCAAGTCTTAGTACACTTCTGTTATTTCTTTTGTGTGCAAGGATCATCTTAAATGGCCAATCAAGAATGGAATAGCTTTCGTCCACCTCTATTCTCTGGCGAAAATTTTAGATTCTAGAAGGGTCTAATAGAGTCTCATTTGAAAGCTAATATGAATTTATGGATGATAATCCAAATAGGGTTTAGATTCCCCACAAAAGATGGGATAGCACTCGCCTGGGACAATTTAGATAAACCAACACTCAACATGATCGAAACATATGCAAAGGCAACTGCAATCCTACAATGTGGCATAACAAAAGAAGTATTCAAGCAGATTGGACCATTCGAATGCGCTAAAGAGATATGGGAAAAACTGATTAACCTACATGAAGAGACTTACAACATCGAGGACTCAGAAGGTGTGTTGTCCGAATCGTCAGAGGAATCAGATGAAGAAGAAGAAGATCACCTAAGATACCTTGCACTCTCGGTCCAAGCACAAACAGCCGAGTCAGAGTCTAAACCCGAATCCAAGCCAGATTTAGAAGACGAATTGACTGAGACGATAATCGATTTGAAATTCTTTTCAAAATTAGAATTAAATAATCAAACAGATACTGTAATGGTCGAGGAAGGTGTAAATTCTATTTCAGGGAAAACTCCAAGAAAACTGCAAAAGAGGCGTCAACCAGTACCTGAGTCCGACTCAGACTCAGAATCTGACGAAGAAGAAGGGGATCATCAGAAGCAGGTCCGAATGGCTCGCGACCACTACAAAATGCCGAAAAAACAGTCAAGCAAAAGGAAGATGGGTAACTTTAATTCATATGAAAATTTAATTAATAATATTGCTGATTTTGAAAATCCAGAATATTATTACGATTATGACGTGACTTAGATGATTACTTTTCTCGCTTATGTTTTTTTTGGATTAGGATTGGTTAGTTTAAGGACTAAAATGATTTAATTGAAATTTGAACAACATAGTATTGGGTGGAGGTGAGATGATAGTACATTAGGGAAACCTTCATGGTGGAACTAGCCGAAGCTACCGATCCAAGACCCAAACTAGTTAGACCAAAATCTTTCAAGAAGTAACTTGAAGATGAATTTTCTATAAAAGGCTTTGTCAAGAAAAGGGTTGATGATCCCATAAGGCTACGGCCAAAGAAAGCCTAGTGCCTCGCCAAGACCTGGAAGTCAATTATTGTAAATCAAATTTACCTTACTATTGTTAGATTTGAATCTAACATAAACTTCAATTAAATCTTAGATTTAACACATTTTTCAAAATCAATAAAATTAACCATTTTTCTCAAAATTAAAATATTTATCTCACAAAACCCTTGAGGTTAACATGTTTGATCACGTAGAACTGGGTGAGATATCTAGGACCTAAAAGCATAATTCACTATCCTTTTAAATAAAAAGGTTTGCAAAAGTTATTCAAACTTATCTCTATTTTGTTTTGTCAATTTATTGTACTGTACCCTACTTTTTCATTTCTAACATTTTTTTTTGAATTTCATGTCAAATATCACAATAAATAGAGTCTAGGGCTTGTTTTGATTTAGTCATTGATTGGTCAAACATAGTCAACATAGTCAAACCTGGTCAACACTGAAGCTCCCTAAGGTACCTAGATAAAGTCAGACAGTGTCAGATACAGGGAGAGTTTTTTTTTTTGAAAAATTCAGATTTTTTTTCAAAAACCTTATGCTCTAAAACTTATTAACATTTCAAAATAAGGTCTCCAAAAATTGGTACACAAACCTTATGCTCTAAAACTTATTAACATTTCAAAATAAGGTTTTCAAAAATTGGTTCAAAAACCTTGGTATATTACTATCTCTTTGAAGAATTATTATCATTTCAAAATATTTTTTTCGAAAACTGTGTTATTATTCCAAAATTGAGTTTTCAAAAATTTATGTCCTTGAAAATTATCATATTCAAAAGGTTGTTCAAAAGTGTTCTTTTAATATTGATAAACCCTAAAGACACAGAGGAGATCTTCTTCATGATCAACAAGGACTCCTAGGATGTGTCAAACTTAGGGGGAGTCTAATTCAAAAAGAAAACTATCTGAATATTATTTTTCAATTTTTTTTTGACAATTACTTTTATTAGATAATTCTTTTGATCTGAACTAAATCCTAAGGACTCAGAGGAAGAGGACTTATGGTCAACAAGCTTTCTAGGACTGGGTCAAGTTTAGGGGGAGGTCATATTAAAAGAGTTATTAAACATTTCAAAATAATATGTTTTAATGCACTATATTTTCAAAATCCTGTTGAAAGTATAAGTAATTTATCTTTCAAAATACTATTTTTCAAAACTTTTGTGGCTTACAAAATTATTTTGAAACACTCTTTGAAATTATATTTACTTGAGTTTGGAAAATTTCCAGGACACTTAAGGAAATGTCCTTGTAGTTAACAAGATTTCCTAGGATTGTGTCAGACTGGAAAAGAAACCAAGTCAAGTAGAGTATTATGTTTTCAAAATAACATTGTTCAAAAGTACTAATACTTTTTCAAAGCACTAATGTTTACAAAGTACGAATATTTTTTTTTAAGTGCAATACTAAACATGTTCCAAAGAACAATTTTTTCAATCTTTTTCAAAGTGAAAATATGTTTCAAATTTTCTTTTGCATAACATTTTTTTTGTATTCTTCCAAATGTACTATTTGTTAAATAAAAATATTTTTATGAGAGCAATCTTTCGAAAAATCTTTTCTAAATGAAAGTTTTTCTAAGGCAATAGTGTTCTATGTGCGTGAATTTTCTAAAGACTTGCCTACAAATACAAAATATATTTTTTAATTCACAATACTTTTCAAAGTGGAGTTCTTCTTTGGTACAATTTAAGCTGCTTGCTATACTTTCAAAATTATACTAAGTATTTTTATTTTCAAAACTCATAAGCTCTGATACACACATTTTTTTCTGAAATCTTCTTTCAAAAGCTCCTTATTGATATATGGCCAAGGGGGAGAGAAATAGAAAAGAGAGAGAAATTTTTTCTCGTTTTCACAAAAAGCTAAGTATTTCTAAGTGCTTTAAAATTGGTCTAAGCATTTTTCAAAGTACTTTCAAAATTTCTAAAGAACTCAAAATTCTCTAAGTGCATTTATTTTGAAAATAGTTTTATTCCTAAGTAAAATTTTCCTTAGTAAACAAAGTTTGTCTGAGCAAAACCTTTGGAAATTTTTGGTAAATGTTTCTAAGTAAAGTTTTCTTAGTAAACAAATCTTTGTTTTGGCAAAAACTTGTCCATTTAATGATTTTTTTTAAAATAGTTTTAAATGCACAAAATAAGTTCCAAAGAAATTTTTCTACGTGTGCAAAAGTTGAAACTTTTTAAAGGAAATTTGTTTCAAAATGTTGGCTAAGTAAGCTACTGTTAAGTTTTTCTTGAAAATTATGTTGCAAGCTTTTGCAAGTTTTTTTTTAAATATTCAAAAATATAAGGAGAAGAGTTGTCACATTAAGGGGGAGCTTCATGCATTTCAGAACATCCATTACGTTGAACATCATTTTTTTGAAAAAATTATGAAATCCATTACTTAAAGTTTTTCTTGACAACTATGTTTTTGGGAAATTGTGAAATCCATTACTTAAAGTTATTTTAGAAAAACTCAAAAATCCCTCATAGATATTTTGTTCATCCATAAAAATTTTTTTGATATATGTCAAAGGGGGAGGAAAGGTCAAAGTTAAGTGTTTTATAACACAATACTTCAGGGTTGCAGGGAAAATAAATTTTTTTTTCCAGTTCAAAACTACACTGGTTTTTTTCTCTCTGCTCAAATTGATTGGTCTTAATTGTCTTGCGTAAACTGTTATATTTTTTACTTAACTTTGAATTGTGTTGTCATAAATCAAAAAGGGGGAGATTGTTGGTGCAGGAAGCACCATATCGAACCTTGTTTTGATATTGGCAAAGGATTCAAAGTTAAGTACTATTTGTGCTCTAACGATGTTACTTAAGTGTGCAGGAAAAGTCCTAGGTACACTAGGCAAGAAGTCTTGGTGAAGGGCAACTAGGCATCGAAGACCTAGCGAAGGACTGCTAGGCACCTTGCAAAGGACTGCTAGGTGTTGAAGACCTGGCGAAGTGTTGGGACCGGGTGCATGTTGACATGGATACGGGTTCGTAATTTTAAAATTTAATTACGTGCAGCGGAAGGTTTAGCATAAATAATTTCTCAAATTATTTTAACCACGTATCTAGCATGCAATCTTATGTTATGGAGACATGATCATACATTTAAAATTTTGCAGAAAGTAAACTAATTTACTCAATACCTCGCGTAACTCGTAGAAAGGGACGAGATCCAACCGTAGTGTCCCTTGGAAGCTCCGCCTCTATTCACGTTCACGCCGAGTTTTCTTCGGGATGACTTCGCAAAGCCACGAGTTTCGTGCCGACAAGAACTACTAGATTCTCAAAAGGCACGACAAGAATATCAAGAGAGAGATGGAAAAACTAACCACCAATCAAAAAAACGGAATCGATATTCCGGGAGGAAGGAAGGAGTCGCGCCCCGCTTCTTCTTCTTCTTCGGCCTCTTCTTGGTGGTGGAGGCTCACGGCAAAAGAAGGACCCTAGGGCCGGCGGCACTAGGAGAGGGAGAGGGAGAGAGGCTAGGCAAGAATCCTTGATCTCTTAAATTGAATTTCCAAGCCTTGCCTAGGACCTTTATATAGTAGCCTCTTAATCGCCAAGTCTCCTCTTAACGGAATAAATTTTTCATTAGAAATTTATCTTATAAATTTTTCTATGAATTATTCCGTTATGCCAAGTTTTTATTATAACTTAATTTATAATAAAAACAACCATGTCTCCCCTTTTATTATGGAAAGAAATTTCTTTATATAAATTTCTTTATATAAATTTATTTATCATGGTAAATCAATCCATTATTGATTTTATAAAATAAAATAAACCATTTAAAGTTTATTTTAACTTCCATGAAAATAAATCTCGTTATATAAATTTCTTTATATAAATTTATTTATCATGGTAAATCAATCCATTATTGATTTTATTAAATAAAATAAACCATTTAAAGTTTATTTTAATTTCCATGAAAATAAATCTCTTTATATAAATTTCTTTATATAAATTTATTTATCATGGTAAATCAATCCATTATTGATTTTATAAAATAAAATAAACCATTTAAAGTTTATTTTAATTTCCATGAAAATAAATCTCTTTATATAAATTTCTTTATCCATAATTTTATAAAACAAACCTCGCGCGGTTTATTTTATAATTTGAACCAAAAATTCGGTTCTCCTCCTTTTAATTTGGCCGGCCAAACAAAGTGGGTGGGGACCCTCTTTGGCCGGCCAAACCCAAGCCACGACCTCACGAATTAAACTCATTTAATTCGTTTAATAAGTCTTCAAAAGACTTAGCCATTTTATGCTTTCGATGCGTCTCTGAAAAATTTAGATTCGACTTATCTCTCTTGATCGGAAAATCCAATTTTCAACTCGTTTTAAATCCCTCGGATTACTCGTTGTGCGTGTGACTAAATAGGCTTTCGATTTATGTTGGTCGTCTATAATTAACCATTTATAGAACGATCATGAGTGGCACCTAGTAGTACATCATGATCCCCAATTAATCAAAAGATCAACGGTTGACCTCAGAAATAATTCTGAAACCTTTCAGCAGCTTTAATGAATCGTGCCTCATTCCCTTCACCATCTTATACCCACTTGGTTCAGGACACGGTCTATGTGTGCCAGTCCCCACTAGGCTGACTACGTCACACCTAGCCCAAGTAATGTCTTTCTCGTCCAACGGATTCTAATTACTCTCATGTTTCTGAGAGATTCATACTCGGAACATGTGATGCTCTGGCCAGAGGCTTCGAGTAACAATTCGACGATAGGCCTTGGGTATACATCTCCTCCCAAGGAGTGGTGAATCCTTTGTAGGCTGTTCAAACATCTTCGGGCACTTCGGCTTATACCCAATCATCCTGGGTCCACACCTCCTTGAAGATGCTTGCTTAAGATGTCAAAGTATAAGTCTTCATGACCAAGATGACTTGAACACCGCAAGTTAAAGGAACATCGCACTTAAGCTGCAGTAAGAACTTCATTGACATATCTATATGTAGATTACCATATGATGTTTTACAACTAGTCACTCCAATGAACTAGTTCCCTTAACTAGCATTCATGTTTATCTCCGGACATCCCAATGTCACCAGCCAGTGAGAATCAGCTGATTAGAGAATAACCCATGCTAGTCTCAACAGAATTGATAGTGTCCGTATTTATCAATTCATCGACTAGGGACAATTTCAATACTTCACAATTACACATGTAGAGATAATCACTAGTTGTGAATTCATCACAAATTCTCTCATGCTGTGAATTGTATTGCGGACATTCAGTAAATGAGTTTAAGATCTCAATCAAATACACGAATATGTATACTCAAATAGTGAATATTCATTTATTAAAGTAAATGATTACAATCATAAGGCGATTGCCTTAGGACACTTCTCTCATATTACTAACAAACTCCCACTTGGCCTAATGCCAATCGCTACGGTATCCAATACCATAGTCTCTAACATGACCCTCAAACTTGCTTTGAGGCAAGGCCTTAGTTAAAGGATCCGCTAAATTCCTTTCAGTGGGAATTTTCTCAATTTGTATATCATTCCTTCTTATAATCTCTCTGATCAGATGATAGCGGCGAAGCACATGTTTGGATCGCTGATGAGACCTTGGTTCCTTTGCTTGTGCAATAGCTCCATTATTGTCGTAATAAACCGGTATTGCTTCATCAATGGTTGGAACCACACCAAGTTCTGAGACGAACTTCTTGATCCAGACTGCTTCCTTTGCTGCTTCCGAAGCTGCAATATCTTCCCCTTCCGTGGTAGAATCCGCTACGGTGTCTTGCTTGGAACTCTTCCAAGTTATTGCGCCTCCATTCAAAGTAAATACATATCCAGACTGAGATTTGGAGTCATCCTTATCTGTCTGGAAACTGGCATCTGTATACTCACGTATTACCATATCTCCTTCTCCATATATTAGGAACACATCCTTAGTTCTTCTTACGTACTTAAGGTTTGTCTTGACAGTCGCCCAATGATCCATTCCTGGATCAGACTAGTATCTGCTCGTGACTCTCAGAGCATATGATACATCGGGCCTAGTACATAACATAGCATACATGATAGATCCTATCGCGGATGCATAAGGAATCTTATTCATGCAAATCCCCTCGTCTTCTGTGCGCGGACACATAGACTTTGAAAGGTTGATCTCATGCCTGATGGGAAGGTAACATTTCTTGGATTCCGACATGCTAAACCTTTTTAGCACTCGGTCTATATATGTAGACTGCGAAAGACCAAGCAACCGTTTTGATCTATCTCTATAGATTCTAATCCCAAGGATATAGGTTGCTTCTCCCAGGTCTTTCATGGAGAAAGTTTTGGACAACCAAATTTTAACCGACTGTAAGACTGATATATCGTTTCCTATAAGTAATATGTCATTGACATATAATACTAGGAATATGACTGCACTCCTACTAACCTTCTTGTATACACAAGGTTCGTCACGATTTTGTGAGAAATCAAACTCTTTGATTGTCTCATCAAAATGGATGTTCCAGCTCCTGGATGCTTGCTTCAGTCCATATATGGATCGTCGAAGCTTGCATATTTTGGTTTTATCAACCGATGTGAAACCTTCAGGTTGCATCATGTATACATCCTCATGCAGGTTTCCATTAAGGAAAGCTGTTTTCACATCCATTTGCCATATCTCATAATCATAATGAGCTGCTATGGCCAGGAGCATCCGAATGGATTTAAGCATAGCTACTGGCGAATAGGTTTCGTCATAATCAATTCCTTGTTTCTGACGATATCCTTTTGCCACTAATTTAGCCTTAAAGGTAACAATATTACCTTCCATGTTGATTTTCTTCTTGAAAACCCACTTGCACCCTATGGACTTAATCCCTTCAGGTGGGTTAACCAAGTCCCATACTTGATTTTCGTGCATGGAATCCATTTCCGACTTCATGGCTTCAAGCCACTTGTCCCTTTCTGAACTTTTCAGAACATCTTCATAACTAATAGGTTCGTCATCGCTTATGAGTAACACGTCGTTCAATTCATTTATGAGAAATCCGTATCTCTTTGGAATATTACGTGTCCTATCAGACCTACGAAGAGGTGGTGTTGTTTTAGGTTCAACTGATAGCTCATCATTATGAGTTGTTGGTTGTGGGTCTAGACTAGGTGTCTCTGTAATGTCTATTGGAGTTTCTTGAACTTCATCAAGTTTAATGCCACTCCCACTGTTTTCTTGTAAAAGAAATTCTTTTTCCAGAAACACAGCATGCCTTGAAACAAACACCTTTTGTTCCAAGGGATGATAGAATTGGTAACCCTTCGTTTCCTTAGGGTATCCAATAAATAGACATTTATCAGACTTAGTATCCAATTTGTCTGATACAGTCCGCTTCACATAAGCAGGACAACCCCATATCTTAAGGTGAGTTATGTGAGGTTTCTTACTATTCCATGTCTCATATGGAGTAGTGGAGACTACCTTGGTCGGGACTCTGTTTAGCAAGTAAACAGCTGTCTTAAGTGCATAGCCCCAAAAGGATTTTGGAAGAGTTGCATGGTTTATCATAGATCTAACCATGTCCATCAAGGTTCGGTTACGCCTCTCAGATACACCATTATGCTGTGGTGTATATGGCGGAGTCCATTGGGATAATATCCCATTGTCCCTAAGATAATCTTGAAACTCTTAACTTAAGTATTCACCACCCCAATCGGATCAAAGTATCTTAATACTTTTTCCAAGCTGTCTCTCTACTTCATTTCTGAACTCTTTGAATTTCTCGAAAGCTTCAGATTTGTGTTTCATCAAGAACACATACCCGAATCGCGAGTGATCATCGATGAAGGTAATGAAGTAGCTATAGCCTCCTTGTGCAAGAGTTGACATTGGTCGACATACATCAGTATGTATTAGACCAAGCAATTCTCCCACTGGTTTACCTTTTTCGGAAAAGGGTAATTTGGTCATCTTACCTTTTAAGCATGATTCGCATGTATCAAATGAACCAGGTTCAAATGATTCCAGAATTCCACATCGGTGTAATTTGGTCATGCGTTTCTTACTTACATGGCCAAGGTGACAATGCCACGTACAGGAGTCTATTTGATTATCTATTCGAGCACGTTTGTTGCTAACTTCGATATTGAAAACGTCACCGGATAAATCTAACGTGTAGATACCATTGTATAAAGTTCCCGTCCCATAAAGAACACCATTTAATGTTATGTAACAACAATTGTTACTAAAAGTTAAATGATAACCCTTTTCATTCAAGCATGAAATAGATACAATGTTCTTTATTAACGAAGGAACAAAATAACAATTATCCAATTCTAAAACAAGTCCAGTAGGGAGCTTTAGCAAATATGTTCCGATGGCAATGGCAGCATTCTTTGCTCCATTTCCAACTCGCAAATTCGCTTCTCCCTTGACGAGTCTTCTTATATTCCTTAGCCCCTTTATGTCATTACATATATGTGAGCTACACCCAGTATCCAGTACCCAGGTGTACAAGGAAATAGAGTGACATTCAATAACGAAGATACCTGAAGAGGATGGGGCATCGGATGTCTTCCTCTTCAAGGACTCAAGATAAACCTTGCAGTTTCTTCGCCAGTGGCCCTCCTTGCCACAGTGATGGCATGTGCCTTTTGGTGCCTTTTCAGTCTTTTTGGCTTTTTTTCTTCCTTCCCTTATTTTGTTCTTTGGGCTTCCTCTTAGAACCTTTCTTTGAGGAACCAACTAACAGTATCGTCTTTTTATCCTGCTTTACAGAAGGCTCTACAATCTTCAGCAGGTTGAGCAACTCAGGAAACTGGTCTGGAGTTGCATCTTCAGGAGGACGGTTGGGAAGTTGTTCTTCAAGGACATAAGCAAGCTTTTCTGCCTTGAGGACTATCCTCAGGTTTCTAAGCCAGTCCATGAAGTTTGGCCCAGTCAGTTTATTGGTGTCCAAAATGGAATGCAAATTCAGAGAAGACATGATCAGGTGATTATTCTAGAAATACAAATTAAGTTTATGTGATAAGAATGATAAAGAATGCATCAATATACATTCATTAAATCCTATTTATTTTTCGAATTGAATAACCCTTTTTATCAATTCGGGAGATCGTAGGAACATCTCCAAATAGGTTGATATCCAACCATAGATAAGAACAACCATGGCTGTGGCCATCAAGTTATTCTTAGCTATGAAGGTAGATAATTATACCGATTACATATCACATATATGTAACTATCACTTTATGCTATCAACTAATTGAATGTTTGCATAAATCATTGGGTTGTTAACTCATTAACAAGTATGCAACATTATACATAGCACCCAACTGCACCTCTCTTTACATCGACCTTGGCTGTGGCACAACAAATCGATGCTCCAAGCTTAAGGCTGACCCATTAATCAAGAATTAATTTTAATATGGTTGGAGCTCATTCAACCGTTTAGTCAGGCTTGGATGTGTCCAACAACCAAAACTAAGGATTGACCTCTGACTCCAACTATATTAATCATAAACTAATTCCATGGTTTGAACATGTTGAGGTTCAAGCCGAGCATGGATGTGTCCATCAACCCAAACGAGAAACAAAACTCCAGTTCTAACCATATTAATGGAAGGTGTTGGCCTTAATATTTTGTAAGGGGTTTTGGGTCTCATCCTTTCTTTTCTAAGTACATTCATGACATATAATTATGTCATGTACTAACGATTTTCTTAATAAAGTATGTATGTGACTTAATTTATCAAGTCTCATTAATTGAATTAGGAACCGGATTTCCTAATTCTAATTTCATACTTTATTCAAGGAATTGTTTTGGGAAACAATTTCCTAAATTGTCATAATCAATTTCGGAAATAATATGTTTAAGACTTTGATTTCTCTAAATCAAATCTTATTAAATTAAGAGATAGATTCCCTTAATTCAACCACATATTATTTTCATGAAAATCTTATTTAAGAAAACTCTATAGGAAACCATTTTCCTAATTAATTTTGGAGACAACAATATGTAAGAGCATCACCTTTTAAATCAAATAAGGAAATTATTGTTTGAGAATCACCTCAAAATTTCCAAGATTTTATTACATATTTTATTTATGGATTTATTAATTTCAACAAATTATTTTCTTTGGGTGGCTCCCCGAGGCTCAGATACCCAAAAAAAGGAATTTGTTGTAAATCTAATTTGGTCCGCTCCCCGAGGCGTAACCAAATTAAACATGACAATTTTATTCAAAATTGGAAATTAAATTACAACAACTAACTTTAAATTGGACGGCTCCCCGAGGTTCAATCCAAAATAAAGAATTTTGTTAATAATTTAAAACCAATTCGAATTTAATTGTCAATTAATAATCCATAAATTTGTCTAGACTTTCTTGAAAGAAAGTGCCCAAAATTGCGAGATTTCGTAATAGGTTTTCAGAATAATTGTAAGTTTCTGGTACAAAGAAAATTTACATATTTCCAAAATAGGAAATTTCCAAAATTTGAAAGTTTCCAAAAATGGGAAGTTTTCACAATTATCATAAAATTTCAGAAACTAGGATATTTCAAAAGTTTGCGAAATTTCATGAGGATTTCCAAACTTTCAAATTCCTAAATCTAAAATTTATCATAATTGGAAAGTTTCCATAATTGGAAAATTTTCCAAAATTGAGATCATGACAAAGTTTTCCGCAAAACAATTATATGATTATGTCGAACACTAACCGGCTCTGATACCACTGTTGGGACCGGGTGCATGTTGACATGGATACGGGTTCGTAATTTTAAAATTTAATTACGTGCAGCGGAAGGTTTAGCATAAATAATTTCTCAAATTATTTTAACCACGTATCTAGCATGTAATCTTATGTTGTGGAGACATGATCATACATTTAAAATTTTGCAGAAAGTAAACTAATTTACTCAATACCTCACGTAACTCGTAGAAAGGGACGATATCCAACCGTAGCGTCCCTTGGATGCTCCTCCTCTATTCACGTCCACGCTGAGTTTTCTTCGGGATGACTTCGCAAAGCCACGAGTTTCGTGCCGACAAGAACTACTAGATTCTCCAAAGGCACGACAATAATATCAAGAGAGAGATGGAAAAACTAACCACCAATCGGAAAAACGGAATCGATATTCCGGGAGGAAGGAAGGAGTCGCGCCCCGCTTCTTCTTCTTCTTCGGCCTCTTCTTGGAGGTGGAGGCTCACGGCAAAAGAAGGCCCCTAGGGCCAGCGACACTAGGAGAGGGAGAGGGAGAGAGGCTAGGCAAGAATCCTTGATCTCTTGAATTGAATTTCCAAGCCTTGCCTAGGTACCTTTATATAGTAGCCTCTTAATCGCCTAGTCTCCTCTTAACGGAATAAATTTTTCATAAAAAATTTATCTTATAAATTTTTCTATGAATTATTCTGTTATGCCAAGTTTTTATTATAACATAATTTATAATAAAAACAACCATGTCTCCCATTTTATTTTGAAATGAAATTTCTTTATATAAATTTATTTATCATGGTAAATCAATCCATTATTGATTTTATAAAATAAAATAAACCATTTAAAGTTTATTTTAATTTCCATGAAAATAAATATCTTTATATAAATTTCTTTATATAAATTTATTTATCATGGTAAATCAATCCATTATTGATTTTATAAAATAAAATAAACCATTTAAAGTTTATTTTAATTTCCATGAAAATAAATCTCTGTATATAAATTACTTTATATAAATTTGTTTATATAAATTTATTTATCATGGTAAATCAATCCATTATTGATTTTATAAAATAAAATAAACCATTTAAAGTTTATTTTAATTTCCATGAAAATAAATCTCTTTATATAAATTTCTTTATATAAATTTCTTTATCCATAATTTTATAAAACAAACCTCGCGCGGTTTATTTTATAATTTGAACCAAAAATTTGGTTCTCCTCCTTTTAATTTGGCCGACCAAACAAAGAGGGTGGGGACCCTATTTGGCCGGCCAAACCCAAGCCACGACCTCACGAATTAAACTCATTTAATTCGTTTAATAAGTCTTCAAAAGACTTAGCCATTTTATGCATCCGATGCGTCTCTGAAAAATTTAGATTCGACTTATCTCTCTTGATCGGAAAATCCAATTTTCAACTCGTTTTAAATCCCTCGGATTACTCGTTGTGCGTGTGACTAAATAGGCTTTCGATTTATGTTGGTCGTCTATAATTAACCAATTATAGAACGATCATGAGTGGCACCTAGTAGTACATCATGATCCCCAATTAATCGAAAGATCAACGGTTGACCTCAAAAATAATTCTGAAATCTTTCAGCAGCTTTAATGAATCGTGCCTCATTCCCTTCACCATCTTATACCCACTTGGTTCAGGACACGGTCTATGTGTGTCAGTCCCCACTAGGCTGACTACGTCACACCTAGCCCAAGTAATGTCTTTCTCGTCCAACGGATTCTAATTACTCTTATGTTTCTGAGAGATTCATACTCGGAACATGTGATGCTCTGGCCAGAGGTTTCGAGTAACAATCCGATGATAGGCCTTGGGTATACATCTCCTCGCAAGGAGTGGTGAATCCTTTGTAGGCTGTTCAAACATCTTCGGGCACTTCGGCTTATACCCAATCATCCTGGGTCCACACCTCCTTAGAGATGCTTGCTTAAGATGTCAAAGTATAAGTCTTCATGACCAAGATGACTTGAATACCGCAAGTCAAAGGAACATCGCACTTAAGCTGCAGTAAGAACTTCATTGACATATCTATATGTAGATTACAATATGAAGTTTTACAGCTAGTCACTCCAATGAACTAGTTCCCTTAACTAGCATTCATGTTTATCTCCGGACATCCCAATGTCACCAACCAGTGAGAATTAGCTGATTAGAGAATAACCCATGCTAGTCTCAACAGAATTGATAGTGTCCGTATTTATCAATTCATCGACTAGGGACAATTTCAATACTTCACAATTGCACATGTAGAGATAATCACTAGTTGTGAATTCATTACAAATTCTCTCATGCTGTGAATTGTATTGCGGACATTCAGTAAATGAGTTTAAGATCTCAATCAAATACACGAACATGTATACTCAAATAGTGAATATTCATTTATTAAAGTAAATAATTACAATCATAAGGCGATTGCCTTAGGACACTTCTCGCATTTTACTAACACGAAGGACTGCTAGGCACCTAGCGAAGGACTGCTAGGTATTGAAGACCTGGCGAAGGACTGCTAGGCACCTAGCGAAGGGCTACTAGGAGTTGAAGACCTGGCGAAGGACTGCTAGGCACCTAGCGAAGGGCTGCTAGGCATTGAAGACCTAGCGAAGGGCTGCTAGGCACCTAGTGAAGGGCTGCTAGGCACCTAGCGAAGGTTGCCGGGCAAAAGTCCAACCGGAGGAGCCGGTTGGCAAAAGGTTAACTCTCTTGAGAGAAGTAGGTGAGGACGCGTTCCCCGTCGAGGGAACAGTAGGCGTCGGTTCGACCTAGGGTGTTGGATCGAGAAGAACGATAGAGGGGGGTGAATATCGTAAAATGTTCGGATTTGTAAAAGAGAATTAGCAGCGGAAATAAATAAAGTAAAACACACACGAACTGTGAATATCGTAAAATGTTCGGAGTCGCGGTCGACTCCTACTCCAAGGCCCACGGTCGTTGACCGTTTACTGTGGGCAATTCTCTATGTGCGCAAAAACAGTTTACAAAATGTATTGTTGGGACCGGGTGCATGTTGACATGGATGCGGCTTCATAATTTTAAAATTTAATTACGTGCAGCAGAAGATTTAACATAAATAATTTCCCAAATTATTTAACTGTACATCTAAGCATGCAACCTTATATTATGTAGACATGATCATATATTAAAATTTTGCAGAAAGTAAACTAATTTACTTAATACCTCGCGTAACTCGAAGGAAGGGACGAGATCCAATCGTAGCGTCCCTTGGAAGCTCCGCCTCTATTCGCGTCCACACCGAGTTTTCTTCGGGATGACTTCGCAAAGCCATGAGTTTCGTGCCGACAAGGACTTCTAGATTCTCCAAAGGCACGACAAGAATACCAAGAGAGAGATGGAAAGACTAACCACCAAACGAAGAACGGAATCAAGATTCCGGGAGGAAGGAAGGAGTTGTGCCCGCTTCTTCTTCTTCTTCGGCAGCTTCTTGGTGGTGGAAGCTCACGGCAAAGGGGAGGGCTTCTAGGGCCGGCGGCACTAGAAGAGGGAGAAGGAGAGAAGGAGAGAGAGAGAGGGCTTATTGTCACGCCTCGAGGAGCCGCTCGTCCGATACCGACCGGACTGCTCCCCCCTCGAACCGGCGGACAATCCGAAAACCCTAGCACATCGACTCTCGCGGTAAGCCTGTGCCCAAGCCTATAGAGCTGGAACGAGGCACCAAACGCGTAAAACAAACGACGTCGTCAAACAAAAAGATGCGTACCGGTACGACTTACGACAAAGCAAAGTAAAACGAAGGCCTCCATAGCACACAAAAATACAACCATATCGAAAATACAACAGCGGAAAAGTGAAGTAACAGAAATAGAAAATGAATAAGAAGGGTACCAACATGTACCCCCAACGAATACAAGAAAAATCCTCGAAAGTCGCCTCGACACACATACACAGGGACAGGCAGACAGGCACTCCAGTCGATCATCCTGAAATAGAGGAAAAACAGGTCTAACGGTGTGAGTCCTAGAACTCAGCGAATACACAGGTATGCACAAGGAGATATAATAACAGTAAGTACCAGCAACTATAGAAGAAAGTGCAGTAATAATAAAAGCAGATCTAAACCAGCAGTCGAGCAATATACCTACCTGTGCCGAACCATCCCCGTAATATGCATGTCAACCAAGTGCAGCAATCAAGTAGAGCAATCACAACCAGATGCATCAATGCACAGTATGCTCATGATGCAGCATGGGTCACCCCTGACGCCAGTCGGCTACTATCGCCTCTACGCGAAACCGAGTGGGTAGGGCTCTGACCGGGTCCTCCCTCCACTTAAACGGCTGTCGTCGTGCCTCACACGACACCGAATGAGCCGGGTCTCAGACCCTGAACGTACTCTGTCATCGGACAAAGCGACGTTCCCTGCCCCTCACTATCATCGGATAGGTAGGGGACCTGTCGGAGCGCCGTGGCCTATAATCCACTAACGAAGAGTGGAACTGGGACTACACGACAGGTAAAGTGGCAGGTATGACGGCCCATCTCAACCACTAGGGGAGTCAAAGGTCGCCTGCATATGCCCCTACACGAGTAGCAAGTACGACGACCCATCTCAACCTCCAGGGAGTCAAAGGTCGTCCCCTATGCTACGTGCAATAATGATGCATGTCACTATCCCATGCATCATCCACTATCTATCCCTGCTGTCATCTACATGATATGCAGTAATCCAGATAACCGGGATGCACCATAGCCTAAACCCTAGCGCGAGGTATAAGGTATGCTATCCGTAATCTAACAGATACAGAAATATGGAACAGTAACCTAAGTAGATAACAAATATCGGAATAGAAGTACAGGAATAAAACTATCAGGTAACCCTATTGTTACCATATCTAGCTATGCATAACAGATGACTATATCTAGTAAAGATAAGTCCAGCGTACTCGCCTCGATATGAAGAAATCCACGTGACGAGAATCCCCCGTCCGAAAATATAATATCCGCGCCGAAAGGAATCAAATCAATGTCCTGGATCAAAATACAACTTAACTAATTATACTATCATTAAATTAGCTAAGTCACACGCTAGATGTAAATGGAATCAATTCCCATCTACACATAACAAATTAATTAATCCCTAATCATGATCCATTTCAACCCTAATCAAAGCATACAAAAATCTATCTCAAGCAAGAACAGAACAGTGCCAATAACAACCATAAATCTAACAGCTCCAACCTTACAACATTGATGTCACCCATCCAAACAGAACAAGACTAAAAACACCAACCAAGCCCTAGTTAAGAGATCTGATCTAATAGCCCTTTCGATCACACTGATCACTACTCATCCAAACAGAAGCTTACGGCAGAAACACACAACACAGGAACAAGCAAGATCAAATACAAGGTGAATAATCCTATCATCATATTCGAACTAAAACAACAGATTAGCAAATCCCTAACAGCAACTAAGCCCATTCACCATTAGAGCCGTATACCCACCTCACTGATCAGATTATAGAAACCTAGAACATACACAGGATCGAATTCAATCCAATCACAGGAGGATCAACATCAAACGCAATCCAAATCTGAACTCAATCAACAGAACAAGAACAGAATCGAAGAAAGGGTAGAAAACAAGATTGACATCCAACTACAACAAGAACAGTACACTAATTCAGAACCAATCCCATTGTCAACTGTTCTTACCTCAGATTGAGTCGATGTAGTGGTTCGCTGCCCAAATCTGAGTATAGCCGAGACCACCAAACAACAAACAGAACCTTCAATTCAGAAGCTAGGTCACGCACGAGATCGTAGAGGTAAAAGCCGGATCAACACCAAATCAAGATCGACCCACTCCCCCGGCTTGAAATCCTCGTCGGAGATCCCCAAACCTGCACACCCACTCAGATCGAATGTCTCCCGGAGAAATAGAACCGAGATCGCGAAAACAAAGAACCTAAAACTCACCGATAAAGAAGATCGTCGACGACCCTGACTCCACCCCGACGGAGGCCCGATGGTGCTCCCAAAGAAGAAGACACCCGAGTGGAGGGTCGACGCTGAACTGATCTCGAGGAGCGAAGGCGAAGTCGCGCCGAAGAGGAGAACTTCAGATCTGCCGCCGGGAATGAAAACAGAAGGGGACAAGAAGAAGAAGAAGATTCGAAGAAGCGGATAACTCGAACTCGCGATCTGCCCAAATGAGAGAAAAAGCGAACACTTAAGGTCTGGCCACTTTGCAAAAACCCCCTCGATTCCACTTAGGCCCCTAAGTTAGGTACTTTTGCCTTTTGACCCTCGAAATTTCCAAATGTTAACATTCTCCCCCACTAATAACAATTTGGTCCCCAAATTTCGCTACCCAGTCGTGTCAAGTACGATCATACAGTACAGAATACTGAACAACAAAAAAAATGCAGTATAAATACTGAATGAAATAACTCTCACGTACCTCAAGCAAAAAGGTGGGGGTAGCGAGCTCGGATGGTCTCCTCGAGCTCCCAGGTCGCCTCGGCATCTGAATGGTGTTGCCATCCGACCTTAACCAGTCGGATTGTCTTGTTCCGCAATCGACGCTCCCCGTACTCCAAGATCCGTACCGGAACCTCCTCGTAGGTAGCATCCGGCTGTAACGAACCCGGTACCTCGGATAGAATGTGTGCTGGGTCGGCCACGTATCTCCTCAGCATAGAGACGTGGAACACATCATGTACTCCGGCCAGGGAAGGAGGAAGTGCCAGACGGTAAGCTACGGCTCCGATCCTCTCAAGAATCTGGAAAGGTCCAATGTACCGCGGAGCTAGCTTACCTCTAAGTCCAAATCTCTTCACCCCTTTTGTGGGTGAAACACGAAGAAAAACATGATCGCCTGCCGAGAACTCCAGAGGTCTCCGTCGCTGATCAGCGTAACTCTTCTGGCGGTCCTGTGCCTCTGACATCCTCCGTCTAATAGTGCGTACCAGCTCTGCCTCCTGCTGAGCTCTCTCTGGTCCTAACAGCTGGGCCTCCCCAACCTCCTCCCAGAGGGTGGGTGTCCGACATGGCCTACCATACAACGCCTCATACGGCGCCATCTGAATCGCCGAATGATAACTGTTGTTGTAGGCGAACTCCACCAAGTGTAAATGATCCTCCCAGCTGCCTCCGAAATCCAAAACACATGATCTCAGCAGGTCCTCCAATGTCTGAATCGTACGCTCTGACTGACCATCTGTCTGTGGGTGAAATGCCGTACTGAAACGAAGATCTGTCCCCATGGCTCTCTGCAAACTCTGCCAGAATCGGGATGTGAAACGAGGATCTCTATCTGATATGATGCTCAGGGGTACTCCATGCAATCTGACGATCTCGCGGCAGTACAACTCAGCTAATCTGTCAAGCGAATCCGTCCTCCGCATCGCTAAGAAATGCGCCGATTTGGTTAATCGATCAACGATCACCCAAATCGCGTCGTGACCTCTCCTAGTCCTGGGCAGTCCCACCACAAAATCCATCGTAATGTGTTCCCATTTCCACTCGGGAATGGGAATCCTCTGAAGTAACCCAGCAGGTCTCTGGTGCTCTGCCTTAACCTGCTGGCAGACGAGACATCTAGCAACAAATCCCGCAATGTCCCTCTTCATGTTGTTCCACCAATAGGAACGCCTCAAATCACGATACATCCGAGTCCCGCCTGGGTGTATAGCGAACCGCGAACGATGAGCCTCCTGTAACAGCTCCTCCATGACTGGGTGTGACTCGGGCACACACAGTCTCCCTCGGAAACACAGGGCGCCCTCATCGTCCCGCGTAAAGTCAGATGGCTGCCCGGCGGAAATGCGACTGCCCAGAGACTGCAGATGCTGGTCACTGGCCTGTGCCTCTCTGATCCTGGATCGGATAGCTGACTGTGCCACCATAGTCACCAGCAAACCCCTCTCTGTCTGAGTCCGCTCCTCTAATCCCAACTCTGAAAACCTCTGGATCAACTCAGTGACAATCACCCGCTGACAGGCTAAGACCGCTCTGGTCTTCCTACTCAGTGCATCAGCTACTACATTGGCTTTCCCAGGATGATAGCCAATGGTACAATCATAGTCCTTCAAGAACTCCATCCACCTCCTCTGTCGGAGGTTCAGCTCTCGCTGAGTGAACAGATACTGAAGGCTCTGGTGGTCTGTGAAGATCTCGAAGGTAATCCCGTAAAGATGATGCCTCCAGATCTTCAGCGCGAAAATAATAGCGGCTAACTCCAAGTCATGTACGGGGTAGTTCCTCTCATGCTCCTTCAGCTGTCGAGAAGCATAAGCAACTACCCGTCCATGCTGCATGAGTACTGCGCCCAGTCCGAGAAGCGACGCATCAGTATACAGCGTGAACCCATCCTCTCCAGAAGGCAGTACCAGAACTGGCGCAGATACAAGTCGCTGCTTCAGCTCCTGGAAGCTGGTCTCGCAGGCCTCAGTCCATACAAACTTCACGCCCTTCCTAGTCAGGCGTGTAAGTGGTGATGCGATGGTAGAGAAACCCTCGACAAATCGTCGGTAATAGCCAGCCAATCCCAGGAAACTGCGGACCTCATGGACTGACTTAGGCTGTTCCCAACTGGTGACAGTCTCAATCTTCTGGGGGTCCACTGAGATGCCTCCACTGGATACAACGTGACCAAGAAAACCCACAGAAGATAACCAGAATGCACACTTGCTATACTTCGCATAGAGCTTCTCCTTCCGGAGAACCCCCAAAATGGTGCGAAGATGGCGAGTGTGCTCCTCCTCGGACCGAGAATACACCAAGATATCATCAATGAACACGATGACGAACTGGTCCAAATACGGAAGGAATACCCTGTTCATGAGATCCATGAACACAGCGGGGGCATTGGTGAGCCCAAACGGCATCACCAAAAACTCATAGTGCCCATACCGAGTACGGAAAGCCGTCTTCTGGATATCTGAATCTCTGACTCTCAGCTGATGATATCCAGAGCGCAAGTCTATCTTGGAGTACACAGAAGTACCCCTCAGCTGGTCAAACAAATCATCAATACGCGGCAGGGGATACTTGTTCCTGACTGTAACTGAGTTCAGCTGCCGGTAGTCAATACATAAGCGCATAGAACCGTCCTTTTTCTTCACGAAAAGGACTGGAGAACCCCACGGAGAAACGCTCGGCCGGATAAATCCACGATCGAGCAACTCCTGGAGTTGGACCTTCAGCTCGTCCAACTCGCGCGGTGCCATCCTGTATGGGGCCTTCGATGTCGGCGCAGTCCCCGGTATCAACTCGATGGCAAACTCAACCTCCCTCGGGGGAGGTAAACCCGGCAACTCCTCTGGGAAAACATCCGGAAACTCTCTGACTACTGGCACATCAGAGATCTGAGGAGCACTGCTGTCTGAGGAGCCGATCAATGATATCAGAAATCCCTGACAACCGTGCGCAATGAGTCTCTGCGCCTGAAGTGCAGAAATAATCGCTATGCCGTCATCCCGGATGCCAAGGAACTCCCACGAGGGTTGGTCTGGAGGTCGAAATGTGACCACCCTCGAATGGCAATCCACGGTGGCATGCGATGCCGTGAGCCAGTCCATGCCCAAAATGACGTCGAACTCAATCATATCTAACACGGACAGGTCCACGGTGAGAGTGACCCTTCCGAAATCCAAGGGGCACCCTCTGACCTCCTGAGTTACCTCCAGAACATCTCCTGAAGGCAGGGTCACAGATAACTGATGTGGTCTAAGGGTCGCTAACCTGCAGATCTTGCTCAGGAATGCTCGTGATATAAATGAAAATGAACTACCAGTATCTATGAGCAAGTCTGCGGTAAATGCATAAAGCGAGACTGTACAAACGGAGACGATAGAAGTGCTCAACCCTAGGATCACTTGTGCCACATCTATAATCTGATTGTCCGAATACACAAGAAACTGTGCAGATTGGGTTAATCGCTTAACGATCACCTAATTCACATCGAGCCCTCTCCGAGTCCTAAGTAAGTCCTCGACAAGGTCCTTAATATCTGTTCCCATTTCCAATCATAAATTGGAATCATCTAATTTAATCCCAGCGGGTCCCTAGGGTTCAACCTTCATCTACTAACATCCGGATATCTAACCACTCCATCCGTGATGTCTTTCTCAAATCCGTCCACCAACAGGAATGCCTCCAGTCTCTGTACCTACCGTATTACCTGCAAAACACACAAACCCAGAATGGTAAGCCTCTGGGTTTGTAAATCAATGAATAAATCAATGAATAAATAAATTTAAAAAATGTTAGACCATTTTAAATTTAACAGGTTCTTCCTGAACTATGTAGGAAAAAAATCAAATTCTCATTTCACATGTCTAAAGTTGAGAATAAAAAAATGGGGAAATTTTCTTAAACTCCCTAAGCTCAAACTCAACTATGCATGCAGTCCTCATTCAAAGTTTTTTTTTCATGTAGTCCCTGATGGGATTGACAAGACAGTTCTGTGAGTATTATTTGAAGAAAATTGAGTATAAAAGTTAGAAATTTGAGTATATAAGAGTGCATCCACCACATCAAGAAACTGTGTACTCAATTTTTACTCTTTTATACTCACTTTTCACTCTTTTATACTCATTTTTCACTGATGTATAGTCAATTTTCACTCTTTTATACTCAATCCATCAGGGAGTAAATGCAAAGAATTTTTCAAATAAGGAGTGGAAGAAAAGATCAAATGGGGATTGAGAAATTTTCTGTAATTTACCGTAAAAAAATCACGTATGGGATATCAAAAATACCCCTCATTTTTTTCTTTGTGCTCGCCGCGTGCCATCTAAAGTAGAGAGGAAATTGAATCCTCCTCAGCCATCCCTAACCGAATGAACTTTTTCATTTTCTCATTAAAAAAACCTTGACAAAATCGCTAAATTTTATTTTTCTATAGCCAAACCCACTTATTTACATGTGCAATCCCCACATGTTTACATCGACCTCATTCAGCTACAATATCCAATTATAATTATTTTAATTGTAAGTAAGTTTAGTAAGGTAAAGTTGATCAGTTATAATTGTTGTTGACTCCTACAATTATATTACCTACCATTTCTTAAATTCTAATTTCTAAAACTAATAGGCTTGTGTGCCTTAAGTGATAATCAAAACCTCTCAATGAGAAATGGCAAAACAGATTGTACTTCAAATCTTTCAATATATATTGAATTATTTAAGAACACTATTTATAAATTACAATATTATTAATCTTGAAGAAACAATTTTAGTTTTTTCTATTTCTTTGAAAATGAGTTTAGAAAGATATTACTCTATTTCTGTGTGTTTTAAATTTTTTTCTTTATTTTAATACTCTCATTGTCATTGAATTAAGTTAGTTTTATGAAAATTATCTGAACAAAATGTCTTAAGTATCATTATTTAACTAGTTCAACTTTATTTATGAAAATACATCATTGTTGTTGTTTACCATTGATTGCATATTCAGATGTAATATATTAGATTTAATTATGGTAATACTGTCTAGATGAATTCCCTAAAACATAATCTAAAAAACTATTTAGTTTTTTTCTATGTCATACTTCCTACTTATAATGTAATAAGTAACTCTTAATCTAAATAGGTTATTGTGAGGATGACAAAAATATCTAAAAATTGCAGCGGAAATAATAGATCCCATGAGCGATTCATGCGAAAGAAAACTCATACAAAGTTAGATCTATAAATTCCTATCTTATAGGTATACATTTAGCGCATGCACTTTGCTTATCGCGCTTGTCTGAGGTATGCTGGATCTCTTGCACGTTCAAGTGTCTGTGCCTCTATGCGTATCCACACAAACACAATCCCTCAAGTTTCGGAGAAAAATCGCCTTTGTGATGCTAGCCACAATAGGAGATTCACTAAACAATAAGGAAAGGGAGAAGAAGAGATTCGGCCAAGGGAAGGAAGGGAAGAAAAATGACAAATAGTTCATCTAAATGATAAGAAAAACTCTTTTACACTCATTCCATGAATATGAAGAGTTGTTGTCCCTTGAGCTTCTCTCCATTAAAGCCAATAAAAATCCAATTAGAGCATATGTTTCTCATATGACTATTCAACTTTCCTTCATCCAACGAAGAGAAATTTTTCATTTTCCTTTATTATTAATTTATTAAATATTTTAATGAATTAATATCTCATTCAAATGTGATTGAGTCTAATCTAAATGTGTCTAACTCAAATTAGATCTCAACCCCATAATCCAATTGGATTCACTTGAGTCTAACTAAATTAATCCAATTCGGATCAAATTTTAATCAAACTAAGATCAATTAATCTCCGAAGCATTGTGTCCTTAGTGTGCGACCCAATAGGTTCTCGTAACGTTGGCAATGTGTCTAAACCGCTTTAGACACATAAGCAACGAGCGACATCTAGCAATGCATCATTGCTACCCAAGTGACGAGAAAGTCGAGATCCAACTTAACCTTCGCGACTATGACAATGTACAACCTTGTCCTTCTATCCTCGATATTTAGATTGACCAATAAGATATAGACCGTGTCATCCTCGATCAATCTTTATGTTTCTTAATTCTCGAGTAGACTCACTCAAACAAATGAGTTCAATATCTCATATTGACTCATTTGAGCATGACCATGCATTTTAGTAGTCCTACTCGATCAAGGGGCCCACTGATATCATTCCCGTCATATGGGAGAGATAGATCTTATCTACATCACTTACATCTCTCCGCATAATTCATTACATACCCAGTGATCGCCTTTATAATCTACCCTATTATGAGTGATGTTTAACGATATTAAAGTACATAACTTCTTATGTAGAAAACCGTAGTGACTTCAGATCTAAAGACTATTCATACTATCAGTCACATGAGAAAGTTTATGACACTCATATGACAATTTATGAAACTTTCTCATGGTGGGTCAATTCAGTACATATTCTCTAATATATATCCACGTGTTAACTTGATATCACATATCCATGACTTGTGAGCTCAAGTTATCAATTGACCTACATGCTAATCTCCATGCATTAATATCGTCCCTGAATATTAATGCTTGACTTGGAATGGTTTAGTGTAATGTTCTCTACATCATCTCACTATCGATTCGACTAATCAATATGACGTAGATAAGAACCTACTACCCAACAACATTATTATACGTAGTTATTTGACACAAATATAAAGTAATGATGGGTTAAGCATCCCATGGTTGACACGTGGACTGAAGAAGCTATGTGTCAAGATCCACCGAGTCTATGTGACTCTCTCGGGCTCCCGAGACCTCCTCGGGAAGGTAGACTCCTAAGACCTCCTCGAGAAGGTAGACTCCCGAGACCACCTCGGGCAGGCCTACTCTTGAGACCTCCTCAGGAGGTTGGATCCCCGAGGTCACCCCGGGAAGATAGACGCCCGAGATCACCTCGAGAGGATAGGTCCCCGAAATCACCTCGGGAAGACAGGCGCCCGGGACCCTCCCGGGCCTAAGGACCCCGAGATCACCTCAAGGGAGTGGAGCCCGAGGATCATCCTATCCGATGGCCCAACCTCAAATAACTGTTCCCTTTTTTGCTGATCTGCGGATAATTATCATTGATAATTATTAGATAATCATGACCCATAATAGGCGGTCATTAAGGTCTTAATTGTCACAACGACTTGAATTTAATTACTGCAAGGGTCATTAGAAGGGTTATCCAGTAACCGACAATTGAGGGGACGTGGAGAAGAACGTGGGGACACGTGTGACCGCCGCCTCAGGTATATAAGGTACTCCAACCTCTCAAGTAAAGGGGTTACGCTCATCTTACTCATACTTCTCCTTAGTTTTTTTTTCTTCCAAATATTCGAGTGCTGACTTGAGCGTCGGAGTGGGCTCTGCCGAAAAATCTCCGGCGTATTCCGATTAACGCTCGTGTTAATCTCACAGGGTGAGAGCTCTTTCCCTTTTGTCATCATCCTCATGGGCTGGACTCTGGTGACTGGCCGTCTGCGTCGATTCCTTCTAGAACAAGTAAGTATAATAACGAAATCTTATTAATAATAAAATATGATACAAAAGTCTTTAGTCAATCACCACATAATTGACTCTAGGACTCCCACTAACAGTTATATCATCTCTAACCTACACCATATGCGCGTATAGATCTCATCATATTGTTTTGCTTATCTCTAAATTTAATATTTTATAGATTTTAGATTATTTATTTTTCATTCATTGTAATTCATTAATTGTTCTAGTGAATAAATTTAGTTTAATTTAGTTTTACAAATGATATTTGATTGAAATTTACAAAGCATGATTTTTTTATACGGTTGGAAATGAAAAAATCACATCTAGTTTTGCAATTGAGATCCAATTATCAAAATTGGAGGAAAAGTTACATTAGATGAGTAAGTTAGGATATTTTATAATTTTTTTTGAAACTTCAAGAATGGGCAAGACAAAGGGAGGAAAGGGTCATTTAGGAGTTATTATCCATGAAAAACACATGACTGGTATAAGGAATACTCCATTTGCGTCATTGCTCACCATATAAAAAATTTAACATCATAGAGGATTATTGGTGACCATATTTGAGAATTGAGATTTGAAAGCAAAAATATTCAAAATTTCCAATGTGGTTGTGTCCTTCACAACCATAAATGTTGCATTATTGCTTGGAATCCCAAATAGAGACAGACATGCTCAGAAGAATTCTAATATTGCTTCTGGTATACTATTCAAAGAATTTTTTGAAAGACGACAATTAAATCGTCTGAATTGATACATCCATATGTACTGAACATGACCAACTATTTGTGTCTCATATGGTAACTATACTGGTAGATATTCCATTGAATAAAAATAATTAGGAGGAAATATTCGCTCCAACTTATATAGTATGAGAGGAATGTCTATTTTTAGTCGAATTATATCATCCACCATAATACATCTTGCTGTCAAATTTTAAAACATAAACTCAATTCTGTGAGTGTTTCTCAAATATTTTGAGGAAGTAAGTTATGAAAAGCTATTGAAATAAGTCTTTGCATGAATACATGATAGTCATGACTTTTCATTCCAAACATATTTAACTTGTTCATATTGACGCATTGAGTCATATCAGAAGCATACCTATCTGGAAATTTTATTTCTTTCAACCAATTATATAAAACTTACTTATCATCTTTATTGAATGTATAACAATCCTTTAAAAATTTATTGGTTGTTTCATCCTAATGTAATTCTGGCTTGTTAACTAGTTCTTTTAATTCCTCACGTGATTTTGTAGTGTCTTTAGTGTTGCTACAATTGACCTCAAAGGTTTTGATATTTGTTTGACAATATGTTTAATGGACTACAATTAGGTCAAGGTTGACCAGATGAATAACAAGAGTAAAAAGTCTTAGAGAAGTGAACTTTAAGCAAAGGGAAACATTCTAGGAGAGTGAACCTTATGTGATGAAAAGTCTTAGGGGAGTAAACTCTAAGCAAATGAAAAACTCTAGGGAAGTGAACCTTATGTGATAAGTCTCGGAGGAGTGATCTTCAAACAAGAAGAAAACTCTAGGGGAGTGAATATTAGGTGATGAGAAGTCTCAGAAAAGTGAACTCCAAGCAAAGAGAAAATCATAGGGGAGTGAACCTTAGGTCTTGAAGGAGTGAACTCTATGTAAGTTTGTTTGAAAGGTTTCCGATCGACCACGTGCGATCGACTGGACCAGCGAATCATGGTGATTGGTAAACATGAGAACAAGCTTTCCAAGTACTATTATATGTAAGAGGGTGTGAGAGAGGTCTTGTACCAGTTGAGACAAAATCTTAGGCGATGATCCGACCAAAGAAACCAACAAAGGTTTCTAAATCGAGATCTTGACAGACCTATCTGTCCATTATATAATGCATATTCAAATCTGTTGTAATCTTGTTTTGCAAGTAAATAATATTTCTGTGATAACGCTATTTTGCGGGAATTAGATGGTCCCGTCAACGGATAAAGATGTTCCGTCAACGGATCAAAGCATTGTTTCATCAACTGATCATCAGGATAAGTTGACAAATCAGAGTTATCACAGAGGCAAAACCAGTTTCTCCAAGGATTAAAGGAAAGTCAGTATTCTATTGGCTAATCAATGGGATCCGTCGACATATCGTTAATTATTTACGTGACAGCCAGCTCGACAGATCAGGCAGAGAGGGAAACTCTGATCCATCGACTGAAAAGCATGTTCAGTCGACAGATTAGGAAGATTTCGGATAATCAAACTGGACACGAATCGGGGAAGATTCTTATTGGGTTCTGTCGACGAATCAGAGGGATCAATTAACGGAATGACATTTTCCAGAACAATACAGTTTAGTTGGCTATAAAATGAGGCTCAATGGTTCAATTGATTATAACTTTTTAACTAATCGAATTTTGCCCTTCTTCACGCTTTCCGCAAACATCATCTTCAAGCAAGTCTCCGTGTCAAGAGCAACTTCGACAACAAAATTCAAGTTTTATTATACATCTGCCGATAAATTTAATATTGAACTTATTTCATTAGGAGAGTTGTAAAGATTATTATACCCTCCTTCATTTGTATTCGACTTCTCCTTTCGAAGTTTCAAAGGAGAATTATAGTGATTGTCCATCGAAAACGATCAAGAATCATGGACCTTGGAGTAGGAGTCGACAAAGACTCCAAACTAAGTAAAAAATAACTCGTGTCCTTTATTGTTTCCGTTGTTATATTACTTTTGTTTTTCAAAAGGAAAAAAAAAAGTTTTTCAATGATTCTCCCCCCTGTTCACTACTGCCTTACATTTAATTCTTCCAGGTATGTTCATTACAATATTGGGAATTACTAAACATGAGAAAATATTGGGAATTACTAAACATTAGAAAATGATATCGAGCAAATATCTCGATTCCAATCGAGCACTACCAAAAAAATTTCTTACAGATTGAATGAAGAAATTTAACTGTACAAAAATCCACATTTACCATCTCTAATTCCATCCCTTTTTCCATTCAGAACTAATTAAGAAAGATGGCGAACAAGCATCGACTCAATGATCAATGGAGAGAAAAAGCATCTTCATTGTTGGGATTTATTGAGGTAGCGAGAAAAAGCAAACAATGGGCAATGAAGCTTAAGTTTCATGATTGTACACGATCGAGTCCTGAAACGAATATCGCAACTGCAAAGGGGAGTGTTTATCAAGCTTCTGCGAGGGAGGTGAAGTCGCCGAGAGAGAAGCATAAGAGAGAGGAGTTTGAATTGAGGTCGGAGCATGGACTAGGAAAGACTGATTCGGAGTATCCTGAAACATTTGAACATGACCAAGAGACTGGGAGATCATGGTCTGAGGAGATGGACAGTGTGATGTTTGAGAGACAAATAGCAGTGAAGGGATCATTGTCAATTCCTGAAAAGGACCCGGCCGTCGATATGTTGGTGCCAATCACATTTTTTAGGGTAATTTGCCGGATGACCGGGAGGACGTCTGGGTCATATTGGTCGTCGGGATGGCTACTAGAGTTGCCAGTGAACCAAAATGCCTCCTGCACATTCACCATTTCCACATTCGATACAACACTGCTTGTTATGAAGCCACCGCGCCCGGGGGCGGTTTCGAAGCTGATTCCGGTTAAAGAGTTGTCAATGTGGAGGTGCTCAACATATATAAATGAGATTCCGCCAGACATCTCGCTGCCGAAAGTGAGTCCCGAGCCGAGAGGCGCCTGCAAATGAACCTTCCTGATATGGATATTGGTTGAAGGTCTATCGAAAGTGATACCGTAATTGTCCCAGCCACTTTTCAGAGCAATGCCATCCTGTCCAACTTCAATACTACAGTCTTCAATGCACAGATTTGAGCAGGAATCTGAAGCAAGTAGGCGAAAAAATCACATGAGCTAAATTGGGACAAAAGGATCATCACTCAAGACAATTCGAGTTATCAAGTCGATCTCAGTTCTAAAATATATCGACTTCAAGAGAAAAATATCATTCTCTTATATGCCTTTCTATCTAGTAATGAAGAAAGTGAACCAAGATTATTACCTGGAACTATGCCATTTGTAAATGGAGAATCGAATGGAGCATAAACTGTTATGTTCTGGATATCGACTTTGCTGCATTGTAGACACTTGTGTTCAGAATTCAAATTTCACCAGATGATTTCCACCTAAATTGTACTCGAAGAAGCTGGGAAAAAAAACAAGTCGAAACCTGACTTTTACTACATACCTGCAGTAGACTGGATGGATGGTCCATGCAGGCGAATTCAAGAAGGATAAATTCGAAATGACGACGTCGGTAGTATTCACGAGTTCAAGAACATGAGGCCGGCTATAATTTAGAGTCCGGGAGTTGAGCCACTCCCACCAAACAAGACCCTGCCCATCGATAGTTCCGTTATCACCTGCACAACAAGCAACAAAGCATAAGACTAATTGAGTTAAACATAGAATTTGCGCGCACATAATAATTAGAAATCAAAGAATTCATGCCTGTTATCACTACGTCGGTCAAGTTATATCCATTTATCAAGCTACGATGCCGCTGACCTGGAAGATCTTGCCCCTGACCATAGGAGGGTAATGGTTCTACGATAGGCCATTGAGACGAATCCTGTGAGTGAAAGGGAATTGTCTTAACTGATGCATAGTCTTAAACGGAACAAATCTAACATGATACAAGAGCATGATTTCCTCAAATGCTAATAATGTTAAGAAATCGACTTATACTAACAAAAATTTGTAAATACAAACATATACTAAATCGATAAAATGTGTAGGAGTCTTAGTTGAGACCTGACTTCCAATGATCACTGCATCCTTCTCCAAGAAGAGAGTGAGGTGACTGGTTAGGTTGAAGCTTCCGGTGAGCCATTTCCCTTTCGGGACATAGAGCTGAGCTCCTCCTTTATCGGCGAATGACCTCAAATAAAAGACGGCATTTTGGAAGGCCACCGTGTTCAAGGTTACACCGTCTCCGACTGCCCCAAATTCTGTTATGGTGACACTATGCGGTCTCGGATTCAAGCTCCGTTTGTAATTGCAGTAGCCACGGGCATCACTTCTGATGCCCCTGTCGGCATCGACAACAACTAGGAGAAGAATCACAATTGCCTAAAGGCAGGCACAAAGAGCTATTAGCATGTGTTCATTCACAGCAATTCGATATCGATATCAGAAAAATGTGAAAGCAAGACTAATCAAGAACAGAAACAATACTGGGAAGATCTAATCTTCTGGGGGAGTACAAGGAAGTAAATCCCTCAAAATTGGAACTCAAATGGGCAACAGAGATCTTGGCATTGACAAGGAACAGTATCAGTTCCTGACAGAATGAAAAAAAGGATGAACTAGTGGATCTCATCTACTTCATACTAGGGACGAACCAAAAACCCTAGAATAAAAAGAAACACAGATGATCCAAATGGCCACTTTCTCAATGCTACTCCAAAAGAACTTTGCCCACACTAAAGGGATCAGAGAAGGAACAAGAACCCCCCTGACACTCAAAATTCACAAGCACATCAAACTCAACACCATCGAACCCCTACCAGTTGAAATTAACTAAAGAACAAAAGAAAGAAAGAAAGAAAGACAAATACAAAAACGTACTTACTAGCCTCTTCATGAGCCCCTTTGAAGAAAGGGGCAGCGGTAGAAGGCCCCTAACCCAAAGTGCTGCTGCAACCTACAACTGCATAAGCCTGAAGAGGAGGAAGAGAGAAGAAGGCTGCAGGAGAAGAAGAGAAGCACACGAACAAGGGTACTCAACTCAACTAAACTTGCTGTTTATAGATTACAGCCCTCGAATGAAATAGAAAAACAAAGGGCGGAAATATGTAAAAAGGAAAATCCAAGCGTAGATTTACCCGACCCGCGATCTAATTTAGTCAACAGCAGCCAGTAGGAATGGCTTGTGGTGACATGGACAAGATAGAGTGGTGGGTGTGCATCTGTGGCCTCTCCTGCAGTCGTTGTAGCTCAGAGCTCCCTTCCTTCGGGGCATGGCAAAATTATTCCCCCTCAAATAATGCACGTTACAGTAAGAAAATAAAACAAAAGGAAATAAAAAATGGAAGGCAAAAAAAAAAAAAGAGAAGGAAATTTAATATTATCAAAACAGCAGGTGCCAACTCATCATAGCATATCAGTAATTAATTAAAAATATATATATAGCATATTAAGAGTTCTCCTAAAGAGTTGACATAGTTGCAAATTAGATATAATTATTTTAATAAAATTTAAATTAATTTTTAACATATATAAAATAGATCATAAGAGAATGAAAATGAGAGAGTAAAATCCATAATGAATGATGTGACATGACGTGGTATTACATGACATTTTACATGCACACGTCCGATTATCACTTGGACACCATCGGCGGCCTTCGATGCTGTCCCGAATCAAACTATACCTGGGGCACGGTGAACCCGTCGAAGATCATGCATGCAAGGTGCCACGTCATTCACTATGATTTTCACTCTCCTACTCTCCCGATCATTATTCTATAAAATATTTTCCTGAGTATTAAGGATAAAATGTCCCTTAATTGACAGAGGCCTTGAGATGTAGAGGTCTGAAGTTCGATTCCCGTTTTATGCGCATAGTTTCTAATTTTATTTCGATCATTGTTGTAGGTATCTGTGTCTTTTTTGCTCGAGTACCCATAGCTCGGGTCCTCTCTCAAATCCTGTCTAGTATACGAGTAATTTTCATTGCATTTTGAATTGTATTTCAATTAATCTTGTAATTATATTTAAAAAAATTCATAATTTATCTATTTATATTTAATCAAGATATTGACGGTATCCAACCATTTGTTATAAATATTATCCAGCTCATGTAGAATCTTGTAATTATATTCTTAATAATAAATTAAAAATTTACAGTTTAAATTCAATTATGATATTTTATCAAAAAAATTTCAATAGTTAATAGATCTGAGAATATTAATTATCAGATGATCTATATATACTTTTCTGATTTATCCTGACGATGAAATTTTTAATCGATCGTTTCAATTTTAATATTACCTAACTAGTTATTTTTTTAAAAAAAATAAGGGCTCATGCTATTAAATACTTTTATGATGATAATAATAATAATAAAATACTTGTTTTTTTATTTGATTGAAATTAAGAGGGGAAGAGAAAAACAGTGGTAGGCAAAATAATGTGAATGGGGATTTGAGCGAGATTGACTACGGCGGTGGGGGCCAGTTGGCCGCATGGGACTGCGTGTCCCATGTGGTTTGACAGTGAGGCAGCGGACCACCTTCGAGTGGAGCCGGACACCGACCGGTTCAACTTCAATCAGACCTCAAATCCAATAGAATAATTAAATTGATTTATAAAATTTGTTATTTTAGTCCTATAATTATTGACAAATAAATTTCAAAGTTTAGTGTTGGAATAATGTATAAAAATGATTTTGAAGCAACTAATTATTTATTTATCTGTTTTTATTTTTAAATATTATATATAAAATTATATGGAACGAGTAAGTTGAGTTGGACGACCTGACTTAGTTTGGATCAAGATTTTATGATTTAATTATTAAATTTTAATTTATTCTTCAGACATGTTAATTCTCTAAATTTCTAACTAGTCTTTTTTATTTTAAAATTCATCTCTAGAATGTTTTATACTGATTCCTTAATTTTATTTAGTCCCTAATTTTTATAAAATTTTTGAATATATATATTTATTTATTTATTTATTTATTTATTTCCACTGAACTGTGAAAATTTTGCCAAATGCGTTTAATTTTACTAATAAAAATTGATTTTAGCCCTCATAGTTACATAATCTTACTTCTATTATTTCATGAAAATAATTTGATTAAATTTATTTTAATAACCTAGAGTTAATATAATAAATTTATCATATTTTTTCGATTTTATACTATATAGTCCTCCTATTAAATAAATATATATAATTATAATTTCATCTCTCGATTTCGTGATCATGTCTAACTTTTTTAATTAACCAGACTACCCATAATCTGAATATATATTTTAATCGAACCAATATTTAACCTGATTAACGTCCGTTGTACATAACGTTCATAACCTTCAGATGTTTACGTTAATCCGTATGATCATTGATGTCTTCATCAATGTGATATTGCCTAGTCTATCATTTACCTCAGGAAATGACGATAGCAAGCTGACTCAGTCTTCTGCTCAGCCTGACGTCAGGCTCTAATCACTTATGAACGGTACTTGAACGGTCACAACCAAACGTCACAACAAACTTCGTGCCGACTTAGTTGAACATATTTGGTCACAATATAAACCCTGAATTTGTATTTTATTATTTCACTTTATGTTAATTTATATTTTTTTTAATTATATGCAAGCGTATTTTTTTTAATGTTTTTCTATCATTTCAAATTTTATATAATTTAATTTTAATAATGATAAAATATTTATTTTATTATTTATTTAAAATAATAATTTAAATTAGTAAATAAATTGAAAATAAAAAAAATAGGTAGATAAAAAATAAATATATGAAAAATATATGTGAGAGAATATATATGTGAGAGAATGTATATGTGAGATATGTGTATGTGGCATGTGGGTCCACAAATAATGAGGGTTGAATGTTACGGTTGTGAGAGATGAATGTTAATGTTAATTGTATGTGGCATGTGATATGTTGTTGTTTTTAATATGGCTTAGCGATTACCTCGGAAGCAGAGTCATACCTAAAATCATATTCAACCTTTTATTATTCTTCTGACTACTTTACAACTGCATACTGCAATGCACCTATGGAGGCTAGTTAATGTCCATTTTTTTAATAATTTAAATGTTTGAATTTCGTCGGATTAATTTAAAGATAGATGTTTTTTTTAATTCTTGAAACATAGTTTATGTTCACCCATAGATTGATCTTTAAAATAATTATCTCTATTGATATTCGAATTGTAATCTATTTTATTTATTTCTTTAAGTATTTTGCTATTGTATTATATGTACGAGGACAATTAATACTTAGTTGATCCAACTTTAGATGCATGTTTTGTCTAACGCGTATTTTTCTCTCTCCTTTTTACATTTTATATATCTACGTGTGTAGTGTCTCTTGTTCATTAATGTTGACTTGCGCCGCCCATTAGGTACAGTGTGATGATAAGTGGTAAAGATGATTGTCATGTAGTGAGAGTTCGAATTTTATATTGGGCATTTTTGAATGGGTAAATATGGATGATCAGAAATTGATCATATAAATAAATAAAAAATAATTTAATATAAAAATAAATATAAAAAATAATAATTTAGTGCTCATATTCGGTAAATCTGGATTGTCAGAATTTGATCATTCAGAATAAATTTTTATAAATAAATAAAATAATTTAATATACAAATAAATATAAAAATACAATTTAGTATGAAATAAATAAGAAAAAATATAATTGAGTTTAGACAATGATACTAAAAATTATAAAAAATTTATAATGGATTTATATATTTTCATAAGTTAAAAAATTAATTTAATATGAAAATAGATAAGAAAGGGTATACTTTAATATGTAAATAAATAGAAAAAGATATAATTTAATATGAAAAAAATAAGAAAGGATAAAATTAAAAAAAGGTATTAAATTAATTTTTTAATTATGTTTGTTTGTCTATTATCAAATTTTGACTATTTAGTAATATTCTTTTTGAATATCCGTAGAGTTCGAATCATTAACGACGTTGGGTGACATGTCCTGACTCATATGTGTTCTTCAGATGTTTTATTAATGATCAATCTATAAGGGCTATCTCTAAAATTAATTGGACCTAAGATTCAGAGATACCTAAATTAATAAAAATAAATAAATAAATAAAAAATACTCACTTCTATTGGACACCAATGGTAAATTAGTTAGTTGTAATTATTGTTTCAAGGGTGTCATGATTAATTTCTTATTTGAATTTTCTCAAATATAAAAACGAAAAGAAGATGTGTAAGGTTCCTAGAGATGAGTGAAAAATCTAATCTAATTGATTTCTCGTCCAATCACCAGTGAAATAAAATTTTAATTGAAAATAATCAACTTTTATCTTTAATTATTTATTTAACCAGACCTTTTAACCCGTTAAACCCAAACCCTTTGATCTTCTAAGTAGCGCCCTTAATCCTTTTAACCGCAAACCTAAACCTCTAAACCCCAAATCCACTCCATCCTTTCGACCCTCGACTCCAAATCCTTCTGATGTACAATGAAAACTGATGATGATGTAAAAAAATGTGATAAAATTCACATCAAATGTTTTGCATCTATGGTCTCATTATGAAATAAAGAAAAGTAAATCAGGTGGGAAGATTTTTTCTCCACGGTCACAATTGAATCTTTATCCGTTAATATAATTTTATCATTTGTGTAGTGACATGACCCCTCTAGCTCCATAAGGAAACCCTTTAAGCCGTGTCTTAAGGTCTTCCCATACCCGACGATAGATTTTTATCTTTCCCAGATTCGAACCCTAGACCTCCGGGACAAGTACTAAAATTTCTTAAATCTGATAGCCAAGTGAGCCGCGCTAGGATTCGAATCTGGGGAAGACCGTTCACTAGCTACCAGATTCAAGGAACTTTAGTACTTGTCCCAGAGGTCTAGGGTACGAATCTGGAGAAGACAAAAATCCATTGCCGGGAGTGGGAAGACCGTAGGGCACGGGCTAGAGAGCGGCCTGATGGGGCTAGAGAGTATGTAGCGACACGACCCTCTAGCCCATCAGGCGTCTCTAGCCGTGCCTACGTCTTCCACTCCCGCAGTGATTTTACCTTCTCCAGATTCGAACTCTTGACCTCCAGGATAAGTACAAAGGTGGCTACCAGATTCAAGAAACCTTTATACTTATCCTGGAGGTCAAAGGTTCGAATTTGGGGAAGGTAAAAATCCACTGTCGGGAGTGGGAAGACCGTAAGACACGACCCAGAGAGCCATCTGATGAGACTAGAAGGATCGTGTCGCTACAATTTGAGTATCAATTTAATTATGTTTAAGAAGTAACGATGATTGTGGCGATGATCATGATAACAATTGATGAATTAATGACTGTGGCATGCGGCCTTTTGTTTTTCGGAAACCTTGAACTCGCCTGGACGGTGAAACATTTGGTTAGTTGGCAGCACGTGGACAGCTCCCGCACCAGCTCGACAATTCCTCATGCGTTGTCAGGAGCCTTCGTCTTCTTCCACTTCCACTTCCACACTGCGACCTCTTCGGCTCTTCCTCTTGTCTTCCCGACACTAAATCCAACGAAACCCAATCATTTTGCCGTTATTTATGCCATTAATTTACTCACTCGCGATCCACCACAAAACTTTGAAAACTCAATCAAACTTGTGGGCGCGTCTAGAACAGGGATTATCTTCTCGAGGGGCGTGCCAGAGCAGCCAGCGAGGATGCAGGGATCGCATTAATGCACACCAACTGTGAAGGAGCAGGGAAGTTTCAGCTTGAGATTTTACTTCTTTTTCTCTGTTCATACTGTTGATCAGGGTACAACATGCTTGATTAAGTGTTGAGTTTCGATGCGGCGCTGTGCTTCATGATCTATCTGTCGGTATTTTATCATCGAACCGACTATACCGATACTAAATCGCTCGCTTGAAGTAGATAATATTATCTCACTGCAAAAAATCTGAATTTAGCGATTGATTTTTTTTTCGTCGTGACAGTAGTAATTAAAAACTAACGGCGGATATATATTTTCGTCGCTAATTAGCTATAATTTCTATCCTAATTTCGTGATGAAATTTTAATTTCTATCGTTAAATCTGAATTTTTTTTTCTTCTCTCACGATCTCTCCCTTTCCTTCCTCTCTATCGCCCTCTCGGCGCGCATGTAATATCTGATCAATCTCCATTATTCTCCACTCTGGCACGTGCATGATCTCCTCTCTGATAACCAGGTAATTTAGTTCTCCTTGTAAATTCCTCTCCCATCCCATCTCCGGCCGCGAGCTTGGCCGATCATGCTCAAGTTGCTCGTGGCCCCTTGCCGTGAGCTTGCCACGAACTTGGCCAAGTTGCTTGCAGTACCTCGCTACGAGCTTCGCTGGCCACGGCTAACTGTTGGCGACCCCTTGGCTGCGAGCTTTCCGGACTATGGCCAAGTTGCTCTTGATTCACTGCCCTCTTCAAAGAATCATATCAGCTTGTTTTGTCTCCTATGTGTTAGAATTTGATGACCCAAATTTTATTTAATCCGTTAATATTTATTAGATATTTTCTTATTAATATGTTAATTAACAGATTCTTTATAAATCTGTTAATTAACAGTTTCGTTATTAATTTTTTATTTGACTAAGTATTCTAAAGTCCCTATTAATTGTGTATCTCATGAACAAGTTAGATCAATCAATGAAGAAGGTTATTTGGTTACCTCATCTTTCTTTCTCTTTACCTCTCTTTTCTTTCTACTTCTCTTTACTTTATCAAAGTCGACGTATTCCACCGTTCATAGTGATTTTTCTTCCTCTGTCCGTGGTTTTTTCCCGTCAAGAGTTTTTCACTTAAATTTGGTGAGTTCTCTATTATTCTTGTTGTCGTTTTTCGTGTTAATCTCGTTACAAGTAGTATCAGAGCAAGGTTGTTTTTTTTTGTGGATGTCAACCGAGATTAATGACAACGACAAGCATGAAGGAGAAATCCGCTGTTGCAGAGAAGTCTGGTGAGGCTGATGTTGCCGAAAATCACAGTAATGGTGAACTTCTCGTTGCCTCTAATGCTGATTTGAAGCAGAGTGAGGAATAGATTCTTGATTCTGGCTGTACGTTTCATATGTGTCCCAATCGGGATTCGTTTTCAACATATGAAACGATTTCGAGTGGTGTCGTTTTGATGGACAATAATACATCCTGCAGAATCGCTGGTATTGATACGATCAGAATTAAGATGTTTGATGGTGTCATTCGAACACTTGGTGATGTGAGGCACGTCTCTGATTTGAAGAGAAATCTAATCTCTTTGAGTATTATTGATTCTAAAGGGTACAAGTACACTGGTGAAGGTGGAGCTGTGAAGATCAGTAAAGGGTCTCTTATTGTGATAAAGGGACTAAGGAGAACCGTCGGTTTATATGTTTTGCAGGGAGCCACAGTAATAGGTGATGTTGCCGTCGTAAGGTCGTCTATGTCTGATTCTGATATTACAAGACTTTGGCATATGCGTTTGGGTCATATGTGTTAGAATGACATGGTTGAATTGAGCAAGAGAGAACTTCTTGATGGTCAAAGTATTACAAACCTAAAGTTCTGCGAGCACTGTGTTCTTGGCAAGCAGAAAAGAGTCAAGTTCTCAGTTGACATTCGTAACACAAAGGGTGTGCTAGACTACATTCACTCTGATTTGTGGGGCCTTCTAGAGTGCCATCTAAAGGTGGTGCGCTCTATATGTTGACTATTATTGATGATTTCTCAAGAAAAGTTTGGGCATTCTTTTTAAGACATAAAAGTAATATTTTTACTACCTTTAAGGAGTGGAAGGTCATGATTGAGAAGCAGACAGGGAGATAATTAAAGCATCTTCGAACTGATAACGGATTGGAGTTTTGTTCTGATGAGTTTAATACCTTATGCAGAGCTGAAGGTATTGTAAGACATCATACAGTTCGGCATACTCCTCAACAGAATGGTGTAGCAGAGAGGATGAATAGGACTTTGATGGAGAAGGTGCGTTGTATGCTTCTTAATGCTAGGCTACCGAAGTTTTTCTGGGCAGAAGCCGCTGCGTATGCTTGTTATCTTGTAAATCGCTCTCCATCAATTCCTATTGAAAGGAAAACTCCACAAGTGGTATGGTCTGGTACTCCTGTTAGTTATTCTGATTTGAGAATTTTTGGATGCTCTGCGTATGCTCATATTGATAATGGGAAGTTGGAGCCTCGTTCGGTGAAGTGTATATTTATAGGCTTTAGACAAGGAGTGAAGGGATACAAACTTTGGTGTCCCGAGACCGGGAAAGTCATCATCAGTAGAGATGTTATCTTTGATGAGAGTAGCATGCTTCAGGGGTCTCCATCTAAAACTCTTTCTGAGGAAGATAAGCAGAAGACAAGCACACAGGTGGAGATTGAGATTGAGCCGATATCTACAGAGACTACTCCAGAGCCTATTTTAGATGTTGTGGATGGAATGAGCTCAGCACAAACATCTTCACAATATTCCATTGCAAAAGATAGGCCTCGGAGAGAAATTAGACGCCCTCAGAGATATGCAGAGGCTGATTTGGTCGCTTATGCTCTAAACGTGGCTGAGGAGATTGATTTCGGTGAAGAACCTGAGACGTATTCAGAAGCAATTAGCTGCGATAATTCTGGTAAGTGGATAATTGCTATGCAGGAGGAGATGGAGTCACTTGGTAAGAACGACACATGGGACTTGGTGAAATTACCTAAGGGTAAGAAAGCTGTTCGCTGCAAGTGGGTATTTAAAAGAAAGGAGGGAATACCGGAAGTTGAAGAAGCCAGGTACAAAGCCAGACTAGTTGCTAAAGGCTTCAGTCAGATTCCAGGAGTAGACTTCACTGATGTATTTTCCCCAGTTGTAAAGCATAGTACGATTCGAGCCTTCCTTGGTATTGTGGTCATGCATGACTTAGAGTTGCAGCAGCTGGATGTGAAGACAACATTCTTACATGGGGTACTTGAGGAAGAAATCTATATGCAACAACCAGAAGGTTTTGAAGTCTCAGGAAAAGAGGATTATGTATGCTAATTGAAAAAGTCCCTTTATGGTTTGAAGCAGTCACCTATGCAATGATATAAAAGGTTTGATTCGTTTATGATCACTCGTGATTTCAGAAGCTGCAGCTATGATAGTTGTGCCTACTTTAAGAAAAATGATGATGGATCATTTGTTTATCTACTCTTATATGTTGATAATATGTTGATTGCGACCAATAATAAGGAAGAGATAAGAAAGGTTAAAGCCTAACTAAGTAAAGAATTTGAGATGAAAGATTTGGGAGCTGCAAAGAAAATACTTGGGATGGAGATTCTGAGAGACAGAAAGACAGGAAAATTATACCTAAGTCAAAAAGGGTATATTGAGAACGTACTTCATCGGTTTAACATGCATTCTGCCAAGTCTGTTAGTACTCCATTAGCTGCACACTTTAGACTTTCAGCTGATTTATGTCCGCAGTCAGATGATGAGGTTGATTATATGTCACGGGTTCCATATTCTAGTGCAGTGAGATCTCTCATGTATGCTATGGTTTGTATACGCCCAGATTTATCACATGCAGTGAGCACAGTTAGTAGATACATGACAAATCCTGGTAAAGAGCATTGGAAGGCAGTTCAGTTGATTTTCAGATACTTACGAGGGACTTTTGATTTTTGTTTGCATTTTGGGAGTAATATGTAATGCCCGCCTTTTTCCCACACTTTATGGTGTGGCGAGGAAGGCGTCGTTACGCTTAACATACATGGACTTAGAGAACATCTTAATGCAGCGGAATAAATTTTTTTTCTACACATACTTTTAATCATGCAGCTAACTCGTGAAACATTTATACATGTCTAAACTTGTCATTCATGAATCTAGTGTCATTGAACATAGCATATTATCAACATGCATGACATCATGATATAATCATTCCATAGCCTATTCATAGTCATCATAAGTAGCACGTAACTTATCCGTAAACATCATAAGTCTTAAGTCATTCATTAGGCATACCCATCATAAACATAGCATAAAATCTAAGAAAGCATTTCAAAACCCAAGACATGCGATACGTGTAAATATAAGAATTCTTTGTCATGTCACTGCCACACACACACATGCTCTTGTCTCTCCTGCTGCTTTCCTTAGTAACCTCGTGCTTGATCTGCGGTACGAGGAAAATAAGACTATAAGCACACAGACTTAGTAAGACTCTTTCCTACTCACTAAACCACACGTCACTTAAACATAAACATATCAAGTATCTGACATAACATAAATATAAAACATAAGCATAGTCATGGCATAAATCATAAGCAGATGACAACTAACATAGCATGATTCTTAACATAACCATAAATCTACAACATACTTAGCATGACATAACTCTTAACATACATGAACGTAAGACATACTTATCATAACATAATTCTTAGCATACATAAACATAAGACATACTTATACATGGCATAAGTTATAAGCATAAGCATAAGCATAAAACATAAGCATAAAACATACTTACCCTGGCGCGATGCATATCATGGATGTATGCATGAGTCAAATGCATTTACTACATAAGGATGCTTAATTTAAAATCATACTTTTAAATGCTTAGCATAAACATAACATCATTGGGGTCCCCGGCTTGTACCACATACATACATCATAAGCGCGCATCCCTAGTAAATACAAGGTAGCGAGCCCCGACCTACTAGGGTAAGGACAGCATAGTCGGTAGTCCCAGAACAGGGGCGTTCCTAAGGTGCCCATCCCTGTTGCACAACTTCGGTAGTGCCAGAACTGTGGACAACTTCGGTAGTCCAAAACCGGGGCGTTCTTAAGGTGCCCATCCCTTGGACCCTTACTTCGGTCCGGTACAAGCCCATTTATAAAATAAAATATGCATGCTTCATCATTCATACTTGTCATTCATACTTATCATTCATACTTATTTCATATCATCGTTATGCCTTCATCATTCATACTTATCATTCATACTTATCATTCATACTTAAGGCATAACCATCATCTTCATTCATACTTATCATTCTTTATTTATAAAATAGGACATACATGCATAATCATGTTTCTAGTCATAACCTTATCCTGGTTCATAAAGCTTGCATGATCATGATACATAATAAACCTGCACTTCATACATGATACATTTCATCTAGCATACATAATCCTAGTATTCATCATAAAACATGGATGGTAAGCTACATATAAACATAACACATACGACTAGGGTTCATGGCATTCATCCTGAAACATGCATATACCTTCATAAACCATAAATCTATTATAAGCATTTATCAATTTACATGCATCATTCTATCTATCATAACATACATCCTACATCAATTACATATATTCATGGAATATGATCTAAATTTTTATGAGTAAAGCTTCACATAAAATCTAACATACAAACTCATGTTATACGACACATAAATTAAGATTTTTGTAACATAAAGATCCTTGCCTCATGCTTAACTACTTACTAGCATCATGGTAACTTAGGACATGCATTTTTGAGACCTTAACCCAAACCAAACCCTAGGTTTGGGTCTTGGCCGAAACTTGAAGAGGGTGTAAATCCATAGAAAATTTTGCCTAGGTCATGATTAACATCCTATACCTTGCATATCATGCCATAAAAACCATTTGAACCCTTGATTGAACTTAACCCTAAGTCCTAGGCTTAAACTAGGAGTTGGCCGAAACCCTAGAAGGGTAACAAGCCCATGGAAAAATTCATATAAATCACCCTACTACCCATAAGATGTCATAAAAAACATACTAATCATGCTTGGAGAAGTTGGAGTTTACCCTAGCCCCTTTTCCTTGATGTGGCCGAAAACCCTAGGGGGGTTTAGGGTGCTACAAAACTTTCAAAAATCATACTTTTATGTTTAACCTATCATGAATAAACATTTGAAACAAGAAGGAGGTCTTTAACATGATTTTTAGCCCAAAACATGGTTTGGCCGAAATCTTCACAAGTCCTAACTATGGATTTTTCAACATATCATGCCAATAAGAACTTAGTTCATGACAAATATCTTAAAAACTATCATACCACAGGTGAGGGGGTCTTACCTTGGGTTATCTTTGGTTTTTAGACCTTAAAAGAGAAGGAAATTGGAAATCCCTTTGACACTTGAACCCTCCTTGTCCTTGTAACCTTGGAAGAGAACCTAGATCTTCCAAAATAGAGCCCTTGGTGGAACTTTTCCTAAGGGGGAGAGCACCTTGAGGTTTCGGCTAGAGCAAGGAGGAAGAAGAAATGAAGAGGAGAAGGGAAATTGTAACTCCCTTACCATCTTTATACCACATTAAAAGGGGCAAGTGAAGAGTCATGGTGTCTCTTCCCTTGATGACTCTTCATTTTTCCCAAGCCTTAACTAAGATCCACTTCATTCCCTCATAGCACTCCCTTGCTAGGTGAATTGGTTAGTGTATGCTTGGTTGTACAAGAGGTCCAATGTTTAATCCTTGGTGCATGCACTAATTTCCTATTTTATTTTTATTTTATTTCCTATTATTTCAAAATTTCCTTAAAAATTTCCCCATAATTATGTTAATATTTCTCATTAAAATTCATTTATTTTTATATTAAATTCTACCTAAAATTCACCAATAATCATGGTACTAGAAAGCCCATGTAAGACCCCTTAGTACTTAATTTCTAAATTTAAATGAGAAAATCATAGATTTCTAGGCTAAGGTTCATACTGATATTTCTAGATCCTTCGAAAAATTATCTAGACATGCTTAATATTTTAAAGAAAATATTAAGAAAATTTTCCGGGTCGTTACATAATAGAGATGCAGTTATTGGATATGTTGATTCTGACTTTGCAGGTAACCTTGATTAAAGAAGATCACTTACGGGGTACATGTTCACTGTTGGTGGTTGTGCTATCAGTTGGAAAGCTACTTTACAGAATACATTTGCATTGTCCACTACAGAGGCTGAGTATATGACTATTACGGAAGCTTGTAAGGAAGCTATTTGGTTGAAAGGACTCTTCAGTGAGCTTAGCGAAGACTTGCAGATTACTACAGTCTTTTGTGATAGTCAGAGTGTCATTTTCCTCATGAAGGATCAGATGTTTCATGAGAGGACAAAGCACATTGATGTGAGGTATCATTTTATACGTGATGTTATTGCTCGTGGTGATATTATTGTCAGGAAGGTCAGTACTCATGATAATCCTGCTGATATGATGACTAAGTCACTCCCTATAGCCAAGTTTAAGCATTGCTTGGACTTGGTTGGTGCTAGATGCTGAGATTTACCTGTGGGATTTCTTGTGGAAAAGGTGGAGAATGTTCTTTTGAAGATTTATGGAATTCGTGTCAAGGTGGAGATTGTTAGAGTTTGGTGACCCAAATTCTGTTTAATCTGTTAATATTTATTAGATATTTTCTTATTAATATGTTAATTAACAGATTCTTTATAAATTTGTTAATTAACAGTTTCGTTATTAATTTTTTATTTGACTAAGTATTCTAAGGTCCCTATAAATTGTGTATCTCATGGACAAGTTAGATCAATCAATGAAGAATGTTATTTGGTTACCTCTTCTTTCTTTCTCTCTACCTCTCTTTTCTTTCTACTTCTCTTTACTTTATCAAAGTCGTCAACTTTGTATTCCACCGTCATAGTGATTTTTCTTCATCTGTCCGTGGTTTTTTCCCGTCAAGAGTTTTCCACTTAAATTTGGTGAGTTCTCTATTATTCTTGTTGCCGTTTTTCGTGTTAATCTCGTTACACTATGTTTAGGTTGTAAATAATACATGTTGTACCGTACAATTTAATTGTTTAGTTTTATTACATGTATTTGGTTTGAATGCTTTAGGGTAGCTTAATTTAAGCTATGGATGTTTAGTTTTGTCCTTGTTTTGGTAATGTTGAAAATTTTATTTTCGTCAGGATACAATGTACATCAACAAATTTTGAATGGATAATTGATTAGAAAATAGATTTATCTGAGATAAATATTTTGCTAGAGTTGAAGAGTTTGTGAACTTTATAACTAAGAGTCATCCAGAATGTATAAATGATGCTGAGTTACATTGTTCATGTAATCATTACAAATATAAAAATATATCTTTCGGTGATGAGGATACTATTGGTGCAGTTTATACTAATGATCAAACTCAAGTTTTGATGTATAATAAATGGTTAAAATTAGAGGTTATGTTTATCTAACCTGCTTAATAATTGTGCATGATTGAAAGGCTTAGGACTTGACACCAGACTGAAGTTTAGGTTGATTGAGACCTGGCAGGAAGTCTAGTTGGGTCTGCTGGGCTTGACAACTAGTTGAAGCCCAGGTTGGTTGAGACTTGACATGAACTCCGACGGGGCCCGCGGGACCTAACAGTTGGCTGAAATCCAGACGGGGCATTTGGTAGGAAGACCTGGTGGGTTATGAAGCTGAGTAAGTCTGGAAATGGTAAATAAGGTAAGTCACTGGAGGAGAGAGATCCAGTGAGAACGAGTCCCCGTGGGACCGTAGGCACGGTATGTAGGATCAGATGCACGTGAGAGGGGGGGGGGTGAATCACGTGCGTTTTAAAAAAAATTAGAGCGCTTTAAAAAGCGTGCACAGCGGAAACGAAAGAAACGAAAAACGAACACACAAACACGAATGAGTTTTACTTCGTTCGGAGCCTTCGGCGACTCCTACTCGAAGGCCCAGGTCCCTCGGACCTTTCCGTTGGTCAATCCACTAAAACTCTCTACCGGTAAACCCCGATAGAGTAGGCGAGTACAAAAGAATTGAAAGTGTGACAACCCTACACTTTCAAGTAATTAAATGCAATAAAATATATATTAAAAAATTAAGTTCATCTTTTTACCGACGTCCGGAGTAGGTCGACTCTTTCGAGGCAGCAGGACGTCGTCGGCTCGAAGTGAAGCGTTTCCGGAGCAAGGCGCGAGCGTAGAAGAACTTTGAGGCGTTGGAAGAAGTGTTGTCCGAAGCATGGGGTCGAGGGCCCTTTATATAGGGCCTGGGGGCGCCCGGGACGTCCGGGGCGCCCCCCACGTGGCCTCTGATCCGCAGGGCTCTCGGTCGCGTCTGATCCTCTGGATCCGCTTTGACCGGGGCGCCCGGAGCGCTCGGGGCGCCCGGATTGACCGGGTCAAAGTTCTATCTCCTTGGCTTCGCAGTGTTTAGGTTCGAGGTGTGCGCATGGGGGCGCCCGCAGCGCAGGGGGCGCCCGGGAGCAGCGGGGGCGCCCGGAAGCACAGGGGCGCCCGCAGCTTGTACTGTCGAGGCGCACTTTGTGATTGTGTGTTTGGTGTTCACCTTGGGGGCGCCCGGGACACTCCGGGCGCCCTGGTCAGCAGTTGCCTCACTCCTTTGAGGCACTCTGAGCTGCAGACTCACGTTCCTTCGGTCCTGCATCCAGGGTTAGTCCAAAACACAATAACATAATAAATTATTAGATTTATACAGCCTTAGCTGTCTTGGTTCTGACTTTGGTCTCCAAAATGGAGCCCTAGGTCGAACCGACGCCTGCTGTTCCCTCGACGGGGAACGCGTCCTCACTGGTTCGCTCCTCCAGTGACTTACCTCACTTACCCTTTGTGCAGCTTTACTTGACTTCTTGACCCACCAGGACTTCCTGCCAAGGCTCAACCACCCTGGTCTTCCTGCCAAGTCTCAACCAACTTGGTCTTCAGCCAGTTGTCAGGTCCCGCGGACCCAACTGGACTTCCCGCCAGGACTCAACCATCCTGGACTTCAGCCTGGTGTCTGGTCCTAAGTCTTTCAACCCTGCACACTTAGTAAAGAGGTTAAACACCAACAACCCTAACTTTAACCACTTTGTCATACATCAAAACCCGAGTTTGACCGTTAGTGCAAACTGCACCAACAATCTCCCCCTTTTTGATGTATTGACAACTCAGGTTAAAGTTAGAAAAAACAGCAGATATGAACTTGCATAAACATGCAAACAATATAACACAAGCATAGGTATGAAAGTTGCAGCACACAAGAAAGCAGAGATAAATAAATGTGAAATAAGCATGCTGTTTGCAATTTTCTAACCCTTTTACCCTACTCTCCCCCTTTGTCATTCATCAAAAAAATATAAGCATAACAAGTTTAAGGGAGTAGAAATATAGGCTAAGTGTTAGAAATAAACTAGTCTTAAATCTATTTACTTAGCTCACAACAAAAAATTTTCTTTCAAAAGATTTTTTTTTCAGAAAATATAATATCAATCTTAATCAAAAAAATGTTTTTAGGGATTAGCTGGAACTCCCTCTCAATCTTTATCAACTTTTATCAAAATTTTCAAATGTGTTTTGTCAAAAATGACATTTTGAAAAAGTATTTTGACCTCAGCTCCCCCTGGACCAAGTAATGATTGTGGTCCCTTTTCATGTGTCTAACTCTAGTTACTGACTAACTATCTAGATGATAGTAGTGTTCACTGGGTTAGTCAAGTCAAGTAATAATGTCTAGCTCAGATTTTAGTGCAAGACTACTTGACTTGATCACTGTAATGTTGGTATTTTACGCCCAGACTTACTGTGATGCACTGACTTAAGCATTCGGAAGTCCAGGCAGTGTCCTATGCATCTCACAACCGTTCTATGTTTTTGCAAACACAAACAAGTTAATCTTAATGTGTTTTGTGAGATGCGGCTACCTAAATCTATAGGTTCATGCAATTCTAGGGGTCAAGCTTAGGCTAAGTCTGCCAGTTTTGAAAATCAAATTTTGAAAGACAATAAAGTTCTTGAAAACCAAGTTTGAAAAGTCCGTGTTTAAGTTAAATTTTGAAAGACAATAAACTTTGAAAAACAAGTTTGAAAAATCCATGTTTTTAAACTCACAAGCTTAATTAGTTAAACCAAAAGTCAACTTAAGCTTATCAGGTCAGTCCTAGTCTATAACACACATTCCTATTAACCTTCTTAAGTTGCTAAATTCAGATTCAGGAAGTGGTTTGGTAAATATATCAGCTAGGTTAGACTTAGATTCAACATGGTTAAGTTCAATTTCTCCTTTATTTACATGATCTCTGACAAAATGGTGTTTGATTTCTATATGTTTGGTCCTAGAGTGGTGGATTGGGTTTTTGGTTAAATTGATTGAACTTAGGTTATCTATAAAAATTTTGACTTGTTTAAAATCTAAGTGAAGGTCCTTTAGGGTATGCATCATCCAGAGTAGTTGGGCTACACACTCACCCATAGCTATGTACTCAGCTTCAGTGGTGGATAGGGCAACACAGTGTTGTTTTCTACTAAACCAACTAACTAGTGAGGGTCCTAGAAGTTGGCATCCACCACTGGTACTTTTTCTGTCTAATTTACAGCCAGCATAATCTGAGTCAGAATATCCAATAAGCTCAAACTGGGCTGTTCTAGGGTACCAAATTCCTAATCTTTCTGTTCCTTTAAGGTACCTAAATATTCTTTTAACTAGGGTTAGGTGTGACTCTTTAGCACATGTTTGATACCTAGCACACATACTAACTGCAAAAAGAATATCAGGTCGACTTGCAGTTAAGTAAAGTAGGCTTCCTATAGCACTTCTATAGTACTTAAGGTCAACAGGTTTGCCTTTTGGGTCACTATCTATAGTTTGATTGGTAGCCATTGGTGTCTTAATCTCTTTTGTATTATCCATTCCAAATTTTCTAAGTAGTTCTTTTGTGTATTTTTGTTGATAGACAAAGTACCCTCACTGGTCTGTTTTATTTGTAGCCCTAAAAAGAAAGTTAATTGACCTACTAAACTCATTTCAAATTCAGTTTCCATTATCGTTGTGAAATCTTGTAAAAAGTCTGAGTTAGTTGAGCCAAATACTATATCATCTACATATACTTGGGCTACAAAAATATCATTTTTTAGGGTTTTAACAAATAGTGTTGGGTCAATTTTGCCTTGGTTAAAACCTTTTGAAACTAAGTAGTTAGACAGTCTTTCATACCAGGCCCTAGGTGCTTGCTTAAGTCCATATAGGGCTTTCTTAAGTCTAAAGACATAGTCAGGGTGTTCTAAGCTTTCAAAACCAGGGGGTTGACCTACATAAACCTCTTCTTTAATTAGGCCATTTAGGAAGGCTGACTTAACATCCATTTGATAAAGCTTAAACCCCTTATGGGCTGCATAACTTAAGAGCATTCTAATGGATTCAAGTCTAGCTACAGGGGCATAGGTTTCATCATAATCAAGTCCTTCTACTTGGCTAAACCCCTTAGCTACTAGCCTAGCCTTATTCCTGACTGTTTCTCCTTGTTCGTTAAGTTTATTCCTAAAGACCCATTTAGTTTCAATAAATTTCTTGCCTTTAGGTAAGGGTACTAAGTCCCAGACTTGACTACGTTCAAATTGGGCTAACTCTTCCTGCATGGCTATGATCCAATCAGGGTCAAGTAAGGACTCTTCTATAGACTTGGGTTCAATTTTTGAAATCAAGGCAATTTGACTAAGGTTCCTAAAAGCTGATCTAGTCTGAACCCTTAGTTCTGGATCACCTATGATTTGATCAGTTGGGTGGGCTGAGCTAACTCGAACAGTTCTGGGTTGGTTAGGTTCAGTTTCAGGTGTGGGTTCAGTTAGATCATCGTTTTGGTCCTCAATTGGCCTTTCATCAGGGTTAGTACTGGATCTAACAAAGTCAATTGGTTGGTAGGTGGTTTGATCAGAGTTATTTGGGTCAGATTTTTCATCAAATTTTACATTTGTAGTTTCTTCAATTTTTAGGGTAATTTTGTTATAAACTCTATAGGCTCTACTGGTAAGGGAATAACCTACAAAGATACCTTCCTCAACCTTAGAAGTAAATTTTCCTAAGTGTTCTCTAGTATTTAAGATATAGACTTTACATCCAAATACTTTAAGGTATTTAATGTTAGGTTGTTTGTTATAATAGATTTCAAAGGAGGTCTTTCCTAGGTTTTTAATTAGAGTTATTCTATTTTGTACATAACAAGCTGTACTAACAGCCTCAGCCCAAAGGTATTTAGGTGAGTTGTATTCATTTAGCATTGTTCTAGCTGCTTCTTGTAGTGTTCTATTTTTTCTTTCTACAACTCCATTTTGTTGAGGTGTTTTAGGGCAAGAGAATTCGTGATGGTAGCCATTTTCTAGACAAAATTGATTAAATTTGTGATTTTTGAATTCTCCGCCATTATCGCTCCTAAGTCTTTTGATTTTAATCCCTTTTTCATTTTCTGTTAATTTACAAAATTGAGTGAGTGTATCAAAAGTTTCATCTTTATTTTTTAAGAATTTTACCCAGGTAAATCTTGAATAGTCATCTATAATTACTAGGCAGTATAGGTTCCCATTAATTGATTTAACCCCATGTGAGTCAAATAGGTCTAGGTGAATTAATTCCAGAATTGACTTGGTTTGAGTTTGATTAGTTGGTTTGTGGGTTGACCTAGTTTGTTTTCCTTGTTGACAAGCATTACATAAGGTTGACTCAAGGTTAGATAACTTTGGTAGGCCTCTAACTAAACCATTTAGTTTAGGTAGTTTTCTGAAGTGTGTGTGAAAGTCTCCTATGCCAGAGCCAAGTCTCATCCTTATGGGTTAAGAGGCAGTTTTTAAGGGACAGGTTAGCTTAATTTCATAAATGTTATTGTGCCTAAGTCCTCTAAGTGTGATGTTTGGGTTCTCATTGTGTTTGATCAGACATTCATTGGATAGGAACCTAACCTTATAACCAGTGTCACACAATTGGCTAATGCTTAGTAAATTGAAGTTGAAATTTTCAACAAGTAATACATTTGTTATTATGAAATCAGACTCAAGTTCAATATTGCCTAGGCCAATTACCTTAAGTTTACCGTTGTTTCCAAAAGCAACGGTCCCTAGTCTTTTGTACTTGAGTTCTGTAAATTTGGTGGGATCCCCAGTCATGTGTCTGGAGCATCCACTGTCAATGATCCATTTGTTTTCCTACAGTTAAGTAAAAGGTTTAGGTTAAGTTTTTGAATTTTTAAAAAAATTTAAGAAGATTTAAAAACTTGAGTTTGGATTTTAAATTTGAGTTATGTTAATTTTGATTTTTATTTTTGAATTTGAATTTGAATTTGAATTTTTGAATTTGAATTTTATTTTTTTTTTGAATTTGAATTTGAATTTTAATTTTTGAATTTGAATTTTATTTTTTGAATTTGAATTTGAATTTGAATTTTTGAATTTGAATTTTATTTTTTGAATTTGAATTTGAATTTTAATTTTTGAATTTGAATTTTATTTTTTGAATTTGAATTTGAATTTAATTTTTGAATTTGAATTTTAATTTTTGAATTTGAATTTGAATTTTAATTTTTGAATTTGAATTTTATTTTTTGAATTTGAATTTGAATTTGAATTTTTGAATTTGAATTATCAATCAATAATTTGAATTTGGTTATCCTTATTCATCTCACTCGGTCTAAGTCATCAATCAAGGGAGTCCTATGATTTTGTGAGATGATTTTGAGTTTGTTTAAAAAAGTTAACTTGACCTTGTGTTAGATCCAAGTTTAACAAGTAGTAATTTAAAAGTACACTTCAATAATTGGCTTCCAGGCCATGGCGAGGCACAGTGGCCTTCTTTGGCCGAAGCCTTATTGGAGCAACAACCATTTTCTAGGCAAAGCCGCTTAAAGAAGTTGGACTTTTAACTTACTCATTGAAGACCCTGGTACTAAATAGTACAAGAGTCAAATTAACTTTGAAGCTAGTCCTAAGTGCCCACCTGGGCAAAGGCTGATTTTGAGGTGCCAACTAGTTTGGAGCCTCCCCCTAAATTGTAGACTGGGTGTCTAGGGTCAATGTAATGGATGTCCCTTTTTGGGACATAAAATTGATTCTGACCTACTTGCTTTGTTAGATAAGCTTTCGGAACCCACGCTTTTCGTTGATTTTTGCGGGGGTGGATAAAGGAGATAAAGGATCTTTGGTTCGATCTTGATTTATATCCTATCCCAGATTTGTTGTACATGCCCTTTTGTGATCCAAGAATAAGGTCAAGGTTCTTGGATCAGGGTTGTGAAAGTTGCTAGTAGATTCTTAAGTTTTAGGACTTCGCCCTTTAGGGTTGAGTTTTCATTTTCAAGCTCAATTAATTTTTGATTTTGAGTTTGTTCAGTTAATGTTCTGGTATTAATTAATTGCTCCTTAAGGTCTTGATTTTCCTTAAGGAGCTGGTCATTTCTAGATTCAGATGCAAGCAATTTTTTATTTAAGACAGAAATAATTTTAAAGAACTTTTCATTCACTGAATCTAAATATACCTTAGTAGAGCCGTCTGAAAATAGTCCGATCTCTTGGCTCGACTCGTATTCGGAATCCTCGTCTTGCTCCGAGTCCGATTCTGGTCCGGTTGCCATCAGTGCAGGTAGCTTGCTTCTTCGGTTGTTCATCGTCGGAATCGTCCGAGCTTTCATCCCACGTGGCTTGAAGAGCCTTCTTCTTTTTGTTCTTAGTGGGTTGGTCCTCCTTCTTGTAAGGGCATTCATGTTTGAAGTGCCCTTTTCTGTTACAGCCGAAGCAGATCATTTTGCTTTTACCTTCAGTGCTGGAGGGCTTCATTACCTTTTGAATATCTTTCTTTGAAAATTTGTTCTTCCTTCTGGTGAACATTTTTCTTACCAAGTTCACCAGTTGTTCTTCTTCATCTGAGTCAGAGTCTGACTCATCTTCAGGTTCTTCTTGAATTTTTCTCTTTGATTTGGCTTCTTTTGGTGAACCTGCAAATAAAGCTAGCCCTTTCTCGACCTTGGCGTTAGTTTGCTCATGCAGCTCTAATTCACAAAATAGTTCATCCAGATTAATTTTTGAAAGGTTCTTAGAAATTTTATAGGCATCTATAATAGATGCCCATAGTGAATTTCTAGGGAACGCATTTAACGCATACCTTATGATGTCCCGGTTCTCCTGTTTGTGCCCGATCATGTGGAGTCCATTCAATATGTTCTTAATCCGGGCGTGGAGTTGACTTGCTGATTCTCCTTCCTGCATTTTTATGTTAAATAACTTATTCAATAACAGATCTCTCTTGGTTACCTTTGCATCAGAAGTGCCTTAATGTAATTCTGTTAATTTGTCCCATAGCTCCTTCGCCGAGTCGGTTGGTCCAATTCTGTTTAGCTCCTCTTTGGTAAGTCCGCACTGGAGGGTGTTCTGAGCTTTGAACTCGGTCTGAGCCTTTTTCTTCATCTCCGGGTTCCATCTGTCGGGCTTCAGCGGAGCATTATTTCCCTCATCCATTGGCGGTGTGTAGCCTGTTTGAATTGCGAACCACTGATCCATGTCGGTCTTCAGAAAAACCTCCATCCTTCTCTTCCAGTAGGGAAAGTCTTCCCCATTAAAGAGGGGAGGGCGGGCAGTGCTATAGCCTTCACCTTGAGCCATCTGAAATAGACCACACAAAAACTTATCCCAAGACTAGGTCTTGGATTAGTAGTGTGGTAGGAAAAGGAGAAGAGAGAGAAAGAGCGACTCGAAATGGTGTTGCACCAAATTCGAGTAAAATCAAACGAACAAAAAAAAAATCCAAATCTAGGCAACAATACCTAATTTAGATCATGTGTAGCGAAAAACCAAAAATCGAAAAAAGAACTGGATTTCCCCCGACTCTTATGGTGGTTGCACCGATACAGAGCGTACCAGGCTCTGATACCACTTGTAGGATCAGATGCACGTGAGAGGGGGGGGGGTGAATCACGTGCGTTTTAAAAAAAATTAGAGCGCTTTAAAAAGCGTGCACAGCGGAAACGAAAGAAACAAAAAACGAACACACAAACACGAACGAGTTTTACTTCGTTCGGAGCCTTCGGCGACTCCTACTCGAAGGCCCAGGTCCCTCGGACCTTTCTGTTGGGCAATCCACTAAAACTCTCTACCGGTAAACCCCGATAGAGTAGGCGAGTACAAAAGAATTGAAAGTGTGACAACCCCACACTTTCAAGTAATTAAATGTAATAAAATATATATTAAAAAATTAAGTTCTTCTTTTTACCGACGTCCGGAGTAGGTCGACTCTTTCGAGGCAGCAGGACGTCGTCGGCTCGAAGTGAAGCGTTTCCGGAGCAAGGCGCGAGCGTAGAAGAATTTGAGGCGTTGGAAGAAGTGTTGTCCGAAGCATGGGGTCGAGGGCCCTTTATATAGGGCCTGGGGGCGCTCGGGACGTCCGGGGCGCCTCCCACGTGGCCTCTGATCCGCAGGGCTCTCGGTCGCGTCTGATCCTCTGGATCCGCTTTGACCGGGGCGCCCGGAGCGCTCGGGGCGCCCGGATTGACCGGGTCAAAGTTCTATCTCCTTGGCTTCGCAGTGTTTAGGTTCGAGGTGTGCGCATGGGGGCGCCCGCAGCGCAGGGGGCGCCCGGGAGCAGCGGGGGCGCCCGGAAGCACAGGGGCGCCCGTAGCTTGTACTGTCGAGGCGCACTTTGTGATTGTGTGTTTGGTGTTCACCTTGGGGGCGCCCGGGACACTCCGGGCGCCCTGGTCAGCAGTTGCCTCACTCCTTTGAGGCACTCTGAGCTGCAGACTCACGTTCCTTCGGTCCTGCATCCAGGGTTAGTCCAAAACACAATAACATAATAAATTATTAGATTTATACAGCCTTAGCTGTCTTGGTTCTGACTTTGGTCTCCAAAATGGAGCCCTAGGTCGAACCGACGCCTGCTGTTCCCTCGATGGGGAACGCGTCCTCACTGGTTCGCTCCTCCAGTGACTTACCTCACTTACCCTTTGTGCAGCTTTACTTGACTTCTTGACCCACCAGGACTTCCTGCCAAGGCTCAACCACCCTGGTCTTCCTGCCAAGTCTCAACCAACTTGGTCTTCAGCCAGTTGTCAGGTCCCGCGGACCCAACTGGACTTCCCGCCAGGACTCAACCATCCTGGACTTCAGCCTGGTGTCTGGTCCTAAGTCTTTCAACCCTGCACACTTAGTAAAGAGGTTAAACACCAACAACCCTAACTTTAACCACTTTCTCATACATCAAAACCTGAGTTTGACCGTTAGTGCAAACTGCACCAACACGGTAAAGCTTAGAGCCATTGAGATCAAAGCTGAAACCTTGACTAGATTTTGGTCTTGGGAAGATAAGATCTAATTAATACTCATATCTTGTTTATCCTATTTTTAGTGTGCTAACTTTATTTTGCAGGGTATACTTTATTTCCGGACTAACGTTATTTTATAGGGTCTAAACTGCAAAAATCATCTTGGATGAATAGTACCTGAGGCGTGTCAGTTTAGGATTGAGGAGCCCTAGATGGACTGAGGGTGCCTCCGCATAAAGACGTTCGAAGATAAGTTTTTGCCGATGGAAGGCATCCTAGATGGGATCCAAAGTACCTCAGTTCAGATTTAAGACGTCTCAAGTGGGATTGAGGGCACCCTCAACCCGATAAACTACGCAGGTTGCACATCAGATTGATCTTTAAACTTAGGTACCCTAGTTGGGAACTAGGGCACCGTCAGTGTCCTTTATAACGACTCTTTGAGCGACACTTACTACACAACTTTACAACAAGCTATTGTGATCAATTTGCTACTTCGTCTTCATTTTGTGTTTGCTCTACTACCCATCTATGTTCGATCACTACCAAAAGACTAACTCCAACAGGCGAACGCAATCAGACTCCTACAACGATGTTGAGTAATGAAATTTAAGTTATTGTATTTACATTATTGCAAAGGGAAAAGTAGGTATGTTACACTTTTCGCTCTTCATTTGTACTTGATCATTCTATCGGGAGTTTACTGGTAGAGTATTTTAGTAGATTGCCAATCAAAAAGGTCTGAAGGACCTAGGCCTTGGAGTAGGAGTCACCAAAGACTCCGAACCAAATACAAAGCTTGGTGTTCGACTGTGCTCTTTCACTTGTGCCTTTTCATACTTGATTAATTTATTTCGTTGTGCACTTAGTTTTCAAAATTCATAAAAGCCGTGATTTTTAAAATACATGTGATTCACCCCTTCTCACGTGCATACGATCCTACAGATACTGTGAAGTACATCTATGTAGAAATAGTATTGTTCCAAATTACTATAACTGGTACTGTCATGGAGAGTCTTACATGTTTCATCCAATTGGAACTTTGGTTTTTTTTCATCTGACATAACTGCTCTAGGGGAATTATCATCTAATGAGAATACAATACAATCAATGATTCATGATCCGATGAATGCAGTTGATCATTCCAATATAAATAAAATACCAAAACTAGAAGTTCATCAATTAAATAACATGTTAAATGCTAGTGAAAGAGAAGTATAGAAAAATATTTCATCTAATCATTCCCAATTATTAGCTACTACAAATTTATTGAACATCATGGGAGAATATTATTTCTCAAAACGATATTACGATGATATTTATCAACTGATGTCAGAGTTAATCTCTGTTAATCACCTAATGACTGATAGCTTCTATAGTACAATGAAATTTGTGAGGGCTTTAGGTTTACCCTATACAGAAGATTGTTTGTTGTATAAACAATTTCATGATATTTTGGAACGAAGATAATAAATTGATTGAATGCAGATTATGTACTCACCCTCGTTATAAGCATACCAATGAAGAAGAAGAAAAATATTGCACGAAAAATTATGTATTACTTCACTTAATTGCTAGACTTTAATTTTTGTATGCATCTGTCACAATAACTTGCCGCATAAGGTGACATCATGAGCATGTGCACGAAGGAGGTATATGTGTCATTCTTGTGACTACCTTACATGAAAATATTTTGATACAATATCTCCCTCCTTTATCATGGAACTACATAATGTGTGACTAAAACTTTTCACAAATGGATTATAGCTAGTCAGAATAATAATATTCATCTTGGCTAATTATATTAACACTATATAACTTACCGTTATAGATGTGCATGAAAGATGAATTTATGTTTCTTACTGTGCTTATTCCAGGTCTAATGAATCTGAAAGAGAAGAAAGATATTTTCTTGTAACGTCTGATTGTCTAGTTGAATGAATTATGGAATGTAAGATCGGAGACTAATGATGTTACAAGTAATATTAATTTTATCTGCATGCTGCCTTATTATGGACGATTAGTAATTTTTCAGCATACTCAATGTTGCCAGAATGGAATGCGGCTGGTTTAGCATGCCAATTATATCTAGTGAATTTTTATTTCCTTACAGTGGGAAAGTTTGCTAATTATCGTAAATTTTACCAGTTGAATACCCTTTCAGGAGAAATAAGAAATTTTTCATAAAAAATATTGTAGTCAGAAAACTTCTGTAAACAATCAAGTCAAATGAATAAATCATTGACCAAATAGATGGCTATGGATTTCTACCAGTATCTCAATCTAGTTCTAATAAGATAATTATAAATACATTATTAGGCTATGCAAGTATAGTTGGAAGAAAAGAAGTATTTTCTAGGAGTTGTCATATTGGAAGTATTTACTTATTCGCCATAATTTAGATATGATGCATGTTGAGAAATTTCTTTTCGATGATATCTTCAATATTGTGATGAATGTTCCTGGAAGAACTAAAAATACTGCAAAATCATGTGAGAAATTAAAAGTGAGTTGTATTAGAACGAAACAACATACCATTTCCTAACGCTCGTTGTACATTGAACCACAAAGGTAAGCTAGAATTATGTAGTTGGTCGAAAGAAATTAAATTCCTTGATGGGTGTGTCTCGAATATGGCCCGATGTATGGATATGAACAAGTTAAAAATATTTGGAATGAAAAGTCATTACTGTTATGTGCTTATGCAAAGACTTATTTTAATAGCATTCTACTATCTAATAATGTTTGACAAGTACTTATTAAATTGAGTCTATTTTTCAAAGATTTAACAATGAGGTATATTATGATGTCCGATATGCTTTTGCTCGAAACATACATTTCTCTTATACTATGTAAGCTTGAGTGCATATTAAATTCCCACTCATTTTTTTCCTTTAATGGAGCATCTATCATTTCACCTACCTTATGAGGCATAACTAGCCGGTCTTGTATAGTATAAATAGATGTATCCATTAGAACGATTTTTGAGAAAATTAAAAAATAATATTCGTAACAAAGCAAGAGTTGAGGGGTCAATATATAATGTTTATTTGATGAAAGAAACATCTTCTTCATGCTCATATATTATTATTTTTGATAATATGAAAATCAGATATTATAAGTGCCCTCGAAATTCGGATGATACTATTCAATAGACTCAGAGATACTTTTGATTTTAAATTTCCTGATATGGGTGCATTTGTTTCAAGATGGTTAAATCAACAAGAATATCATATTGCAAGAACATACATACTCCTAAATTGTGACGAGGTCAAACCTGAGAGATGAGATACAAACTTTATCCACCAACCAATTAAATGAGATATATTATGATGTGGTTGGTGGAAGGAAAAAGATCTCTTCCCTCTACAATTTTTTTAGCAATCAAAATTAATCTAATTATTGATGATGAGGTAGGATAGGATGTTGTTGTAAGTATTCGTGTGAGTTTTGATGTGGTCAACCGAGTCAAGTTAGGTCATGTTATCTTTTGATCCTTATGTCTAAGTGTGCGGGAGCTTAAGAGCGCAGGAAGTCGAGCGAAAGATGTGACGGTCGAGAAGGATGGCACGGGAAGGGAGTTAATGGGCTCGGTGCATCCGAGGGACGCGGAGTTCTGCGAAAGAGTGCGCCGGTGGAGCGAGAAGGATGCACGCGAAGTCCGAGGGACGAGAAGTCGGGGCGAACTCGCTCGAGGAGAAGACCGGATTAGGGTTCGAGTGAACACAACTCTGGAAGATCTAAAATCACCCAAGAAGACCCGCTGGAGATTGGTCAGCAAAGAGCCGACCAAAATCACTTGGGTGCCCTTATGCTTTAGGACGCCCGAACTCTCAGGCTCTCGGGCTCCCGTATCATACGGGCGCCCGAGAATGAGGGCACTCCGATGCACTCGGGCACCACTATTCCTGGGCGCCCCAGTGCATACAAGTGCCCGAGAATTGATTCTTATCCACAGATTAGCCGTTTGCGAATGTTGCTAAGCGGATACTTTCCAGGTCACGTGTCAGGTGTCCCCAAGCACTCGGGCACCCTTGTTGTGACACATCAGCATTCAGATAAAGTTGACCGGGGCTATAAATAGGTCCCCAAAGCTCAGTTCCATTCATCCATTTGCATTGTACATGAATTTCATTTTAGTTTTCCACTGTTTATGAGTTTTTTACTGTGTAAGAGGCTTCTTCGCCCAAAAGAGTTACTCAGGAGAATCAAACTATATTTTACCTTGGATTAGTAACTTTCTTGGTTTCAAACCAAGTTACTCTCTAGCCTCTTTCTTTTCTGTGTTATTTCTTTTTAATGCTGTTATTTTTATTGTGAACTAACTTACGTCTTTATTGAGTAAGAATAAAAATAAGTTTTTTTTACAAGGGTAATTTAGACCCGACCACGGTTCAGAACCGCCGGTTCGACGGTTCGGAACCGCCGGTTCGACGGTTCGTGGGAGGTCGACTCTTAACCTTAACCGCCCAAGACGGTTACGGTTCACGGTTCGGAACCGCCGGTTCACGGTCCGGTTCACGGTTCGCCACGGTTCGTCACGGTTCAAGATTATTATATTAAAAAAATTAAAAATTAAAAATTAAAAATTAAATTAAAAAAAATAAATTTTATTAAAAAAGGGCTTGCACTTATATAAGTTGCCTACGTATCCCCTTAGGGTATAGGGGAATCAAAGCCCACGTAGTTCTTTTACATTTTTACCCTTTTACATTTTTATATTTTTACCCTTTCTCACTCACTTGCATTTCCTCCCGTTCCCGTTGCATTTGTTCCTTCGGTATCAAATTCTTCGACTTCGTCTTCTGAAAGTTGCATCCCTTGGATTCGCTTCTCGGCTTTGGTCCAATCATCAAGTAATGCTTGAGCTTCCAATGAGTCGGGAGACATAGTTGATCGTCGTTCATCTAATATATTGCCGCCGGCACTGAACGTCTGCTCCACAGCAACAGTCGACACTGGAGAAGCTAGAATTTCTTTTGCGATCACGGAGAGAACGGGAAAACTTTGAGCCTTCTGTGACCACCACTTCAAGATGTCGAAGTCTTTGCTATCTGCTTCATTAAAATCAAAAGAAGTCGTAAAATAATTCTCAAGTTCCTGTGTGGAACTTGAGGATCCTCGTGGACGTTTCGTCCGTTCTTTTAATAAAAGTTGGGCTTTTGTAAGTTTTATATTAGTAATAGTAGGTTGTTGTGTTTCAGAAATATTAGTTTGTATTCCATATTTAACATAATATTGATTGTAAAGATCATATAAATAATTTCTAATATTATATACAATATTAGCTGGATCCGGAGAGGAAGAATCCTTAATAGGAATTAATGCGTCATAATATAAAGTTAGCATTTCTTGTAAAACTTCTAATTTAAATCTAGGATCTAAAGCAAATGCAATTAAATAAATTTCAGGAATTAAATAAAAATATTTTTCCCATTTAGTTTTCATAGCTATTATACATAAAGTTAAAGCTTCATCATTTACATGTTCATTTAATATTAATACTATACTACAAAAATTTACTAAAATTAAATGAGCAGTAGGATAATAACACCTGAAAGTTGTTCAGTTGCATCGTTAAAAACTTTTAAAATTTCACAAATACTACTACAAATATTCCATTGTTGTGAAAATAAATATATATTAGTATTACTATTTTGTGCAAAAAATAAACATAATAAATCTTTATATTGAAAAGAATCTTGTAATAATTGATATGTTGAATTCCAACGTGCTGGAACATCACGTGGAAATTTTTTTGGTCGCATCATTAGCTTTACAAAATCTACCCCATTGTTTTCATAGAGATGGACCAAAGTTGATTGCGGTTCTAATTGGTTGAATATAATTTTGGGGCTATAAACCAAATAGGTCCCCAGAGCTCAGTTCCATTCATCCATTTGCATTGTACACGAATTTCATTTTAGTTTTCCACTGTTTATGAGCTTTTTACTGTGTAAGAGGCTTCTTCGCCCAAAAGAGTTACTCAGGAGAATCAAACTATATTTTACCTTGGATTAGTAACTTTCCTGGTTTCAAACCAAGTTACTCTCTAGCCTCTTTCTTTTCTGTGTTATTTCTTTTTAATGTTGTTATTTTTATTGTGAACTAACTTACATTTTTATTGAGCAAGAATTAAAATAAGTTTTTTTTACAAGGGTAATTCACCCATCTCTTGCTGATCGCACGATCACCGATAGTTGTCAAGTGGCCAGGGAGAAGATCAAGATGGGTCAAAGTTGGGGTTCGCATGGTACAAGTCTGCGAAGATCAGTCTGGCTCGGGCCCGTTATGGCAGATCTGACCCGCCATGGCCATCCTATTCGAACCAAGGAAAGGGCTTCTCGAACGGGCAGAGTCTCCTGGGTAGGACGTTAGCTTGAACCTGATTGGGGAGAGTTTCTCTCGAGTGGGTGACTCCTCCTGAACGAATAATTATTGTCCTGGACTCAAACAAGTTGACTTATTTTTATCTGGTACGTTATAAGGAGGTCAATAAATGCACATGATGAGAGCCAAAACACAAAAGGCTAAAGAATAATAAAGAGATTTTAGAACATGAGAAGGATATTAAAGGATCCTAACGATTGAAACGTACGATAATAATCACCTTTAGTAGCTATCATAACGGTGACTTTAATAATGAATTAATCATTAATGTCAAAAAAGGGCAATGGTCAGGGGTGGGAGGATAAAGAAAGGAGGCATTGTGGGAAGAAGACAAGTTTTGGATATCTAAACTTTCTCTCTCTATTGTTTGAGTTCTATCTTGAGCATCGGAGTGACAATCATTGAGACACATTCCTAGTGTCATTCTAACTTTCTGTTTCTGGAGTTTGTTCTATTTTCATGCGACGGTTCGCAGTCGGTCCTTACTAGATATCTCCCTGCTCCACATGTCTCGGTCCAAGTCAAAGATCAGCCCACCCTTACCAGTCGATCGCCCGCCTACACCTCTACTTCCGGAACATTTTGCAGCTGTTTGTGAGAACATCATCAACCAGAAACTAGGAGTTCAGATGGATGATACTAGCAAAACCGCAAGTTAAACTCTTACCCAGGACCGAATAGTAGCAACCACTTTCGGAGAAGTATTGGAGCATTAGCTAGTACAGTAGGTGGCTTCTAAGGGAGTTTCGGTTGCATTGGAGAGACAACTGACTCATCAATCGCATCTGATTAAGCTTACTGGGATACCCCACAGTCAAATAGGGGATCCTTTAGGAATGGCTCCGAAGGCACACTCCACATCCTCCAACACACCCACTAAAGACCTCGGGCGAGGGAAGGCCATGTGCGTCAATCCCTCGGTGAACTATAGTGCGTTGCCATTCGCTCAAGGCATCGTGGAGGACCAGCTGCCTCATCATTGCTGACCACCCACAATGGGAGAGTATAATGGTACGTCAGATTCCGAGGATCATGCGTGCAAGTTTGAATACAACGCATCTACACCAGTACGCCGTTGACATGAAGTGCAGAGTATTTCTTAATACTCTCTCGAGATCAGCCCAAAGGCGGTTCAAGAAGCTGCCTAATGCCTCTATCAATCCTTTAGAGAATTTAGAAAAACCCTTCTTGCACCATTTCGCAAGTAATAGGTGGTACCACAAAACACCATTCAACTTACTCTCCCTCAAGCAGAAGGCCAAGGAGATGCTAAAAAATTATATTCAACGCTTCAATCAAGTTGCATAAGATGTTTCGTTTGCCACATCAGAAATTTTGGTTAGTGTTTTCACTCAAAGATTGGCATAAGGGGAGTTTTTTCGATCCCTAGTAAAGAACCCGTCGGTCAGCTTCGATGACTTACTGGGGAGGTGAATGAAGGACGCGAATGTGGAAGACGTGCAGTTCGCCAGGAAGAAAGATATGGAGCTATCTAGTCCGCCATTTTCTTATCTTGACTGAAAGGCTCCACACCCTCCCACTCGGGCTAAAGAGGTTCGCCCAGGGTATCATCAGTATTTGGACCGTTGAGGGGAAAAGATGATCTAGACCGTTGACATAGCAACACCGACCGAGCAAGGGGCCACTCATGGGGCCCAAAAAAGTAAGAAGTGTTTCTGAACATATCGGTTAGTGACTCATTCAACTGAAGAGTGTTGCAACTTCAATAATCATTTTCGAAAGATTGCTAGGGAAACTGCTTCAAGGTATTCTCCCAAACCTAACCAACATTCGTCTCGAGCAGGTCGATTGGGAGAGGAGTATCACAAGAGGCATACCCAATCACCTCCAGAACGAAAAAGGACGTTGACGCCTCCTAGAGACAAGGAAAAAGTAAAAACACCTACTCGGGGCCCACCAAGGGGGGTTGTCGGTATGATCTTCGGTGGTTCAACAGGCGGAGACTCTAATTGAGCACGGAAGACTCATACATGACTGCTGGAGAATTATTTGGTTGGGACCAGTAAGGAACGAAAAACCAACCCTACTATACCTTTTGGTCCAAAGGATCTGGAAAGGGTGGAGGCCTCTCACAAAGACACCTTGTAAATTGAGACTTTAATAGTTAATTATACTGTGAAGTGGGTCATTATTGACATAGGGAGCTTGGTCAGCATCATTTTCAAGGTGGCTCTAGATTAGATGCGGATCTAGGAAGAGGAGTTGTACCCGATAGTCACACTCATGTTTGGCTTTACAAGACATCATCTACAACCAGTTGGGCAAATATATCTCCCTTTGTCCTTGGGAGATGAAAAACTAGAGAAGATAAGGTGTACGTCGTTCATTGTGGCAAACATGACTTCGTGCTATAATGTCATATTGGGTCGGCAAACACTGAATACTTTCCAAGCAATAGTTCCACCTACTACCAGAAGATCAAATTGTTGGCTCGTTCCGGTTCGCTAGAGGGGGTGAATAATATTTTTTCAATTCTTTCTTCCTACACAGTTAGTTGCGCAAGCGGAATATACAATAAAACAAAAACTAACAACAAAGAACAACGCTAACACTACCGATTTACTTGGTATCCACCCTGAAGGGTGACTAATCCAAGAATCATTCGGTGGATCACTCCTCGGATAATCTCCGGTTAGCTCTTGTCGCTCCTTGTGGGTAGAGAAACCTCACCACAATACCTTGACAAGACCTGAGCACCAAGACTACTCTTTGGCCTTTAACCAAGATCAAATTCGTCAAACCTTTCAGCCACCACGAAGTCCCTTTAAATAGAACCCGGGCTGAAACCCTTGCCACCAGTCGACTGCCCATTTACCAGTCGACTGGTGCTAGCCAAATAGCTATCCAACGGCTCGCTGCAACGGCTAGTTTTTGACTTTACCAATCGACTGCTCCCAGGGCAGTCGACTGGTCCCCAGCCAAAAATATTCTGTGAGTTTCATCAGTCGACGGCCTCCCAGGCCAGTCGACTGGTCTACTCACACACTTAAGGTTACCCTTCCCAGTACATTTTACTCCGCACTCGAACCCGAGGATTTCCTGAGTACAATCATACAACACTCGTACCCTCACGACTTAACTGACGTCTCACTAGCAGCCTCGACTATTGCCTTCGCGCCCTCTTCATCTTCGGCTCCCGTCCCTCGAATGCACGCAAGCCTCCAGTTTGCCTCCATGCCATCCTTCACGCATGTCAGTGCCCCTCAGCTCATCGTCCCTGCCATCCATAGTCCCTCGAGTGCACACAAGCCTCCAGCTTGTCTCTATGTCACCCTTCACCATACCGAGGTCGTCCAGCCAAGCCAATATGTGTAACATGCACAACCTGTACACTCACATACACATATCAAATCCACAAGGAAACCTAACTTAAACCTTTGCTCCAAACGTCAAAACTCATGGTCACTCCGGACCACAGATTGCTTCAACATAAATTTTCGGTCGGGGATCAGTTTGGGGAAGTCCAAGGCAGCCAATTGGCTTCTAGAAGATATGCTATGTGGATGTCATCCAAACGGATTTTCGTAAGAATAGGAGGATCCAAGAAATCCTCCAAGTTGCCTTGAATGACCCCCGTTCCTCTGAAGAGAAGGAAGAGCCATGCCAACTGGATAAGCAAGAGGAGGTGCAAATTCATCCTCGACAAGAAGATGTGGTCACCCGAATTGCAATGGATCTTCTTCTGGAATTAAAGGAGAAGCTGATAAGATGTCTAGTCAGCCATCATGACGTGTTTGCCTGGTCAACCAAGGAGATCATGGAGTTCCTTCGACAATAATGACGCACCACCTGAACATCCTCCCAAAGCTCGGCCGGTCATACAAAGAAGGAGGCACATTGGGCTGAGCAGAGTTAAAGAATCCAAGAGTAGGTTATGACGCTTTTGGGGGCTGGACATATTCATGAGATTCAGTTCCCAAGATGGCTTGCAAACGTGGTACTAGTCCCTAAGCTAGGAAAAAAATGGGTGTATGTATTGATTTTCGTGATTTAAATAAAACTTGCCTAAAGAATTGCTATCCCTTATCTCAGATAGACCAGATGGTTGACTCTACTTTTGTTGTGAATTTATCTGTATGTTGGAAACTTATCAGGGATATCACTAAGCGCCACTTGCTCGGGAGATCCAGAGAAGGTTAGTTTCATCACTTCAGATGAAATATTTTGTTATAATGTTATGTAGTTCGATTTGAAGAATGCAGGAGCTACTTACCAAAGAATGATAGAGCAGGGTGGAGACATAATAGCCGACCTAGAAGAAATATTTAGTACTATGAGGGCTCATGGACTTAAGTTAAATCCCAGCAAATGCTTGTTTGGAGTGAAAAGTGGACGATTCCTTTGATATATGGTAATTGAGCGGGAATTGAAACCAACTCAGAGAAAGTACAAGATATTTAGAATATGTCACCTCCCCGAAATCTTAGAGAGGTACAAAGGCTGGTGGGTTGAATCACGACTCTATCGTGATTTATATCCAGGTCAACTAGTAGAACTTTTCCCTTTTTCAAATTTTTACGTAAAGATTCCAAATTTTAATGAGATAATAAGTGCGACAAAGCTTTTATGGAGCTAAAGGAATATCTGTGTGGTCTGCCATTCTTACACAAATCGAGAGACTATTATTATATTTATCGGCTGCTGAGCAGGCAGTTGGATCTATTTTGCTGCGAGAAGAAGGTAACATCCAACGTCTTGTCTACTTTTCTATTCACTTTTGAAAAGATGGAGAAAGCCGATATATCACCTTAGAGAGGTTAGCTTATGGGATAATTTTGACCGCTCGACAGTTAAAGTCATATTTTTTATCGCATCCCATAGTAGTTCCTACTAATAGTCAGTTGGGTTGGGCATTGACTAATCCAAAGCTTCTGGGCGGTTAAGTAAATGGATGACTGAGTTCAGCGAATATGATGTCCAATACCAACTCTGATCGACTATAAAAGCTCAAGCCTGGGTGGATTTCATGACCGAGGCTATTATCAGACCTAAAGCTGGAGAGACTTGGAGAATTTACATGAATGGTTCTTCTAATCAGAGAGCTAGGCGTATGTATATTGCTGATTTCTCTTCGAGAGGACATGCTATAAATGTCTGTTCAATTGAACATCCGAGCTACTAATAATGAAGGGGAGTATGAGGCTTTATTAGTTGATTATAAGTAGCAAAGCATGTCGGCGACGTTAAGGTCATCATCTATTCAGATTCTCAACTGGTGGCTCAGTAATTGAAGGAGATTTTGAGATAACAAATGACCAGTTGAGGCGATATGTGCAAGCATTCGAACAGTTAAAGTCAAATTTTTGAGAGGTGGTCCTTAAGAAGATTTCTAGGTCGGATAATGCTAAGGCCGATGAGTTGGCTAAAATGGTAAGATTGCTAGTCACCTGTATGCTGGATGATCTCATTTGTCAAGAAACACTGGTGGCTCATATTGATAAAGATCCACTTGAAATGAGATAATTGATTGGAGAACTCCTTTCATCGCATTCCTTCAAAAGGCAGATCTGCCAAATGACCCAAGTCAAGCTTGATTATTGAAGAAGTGACCGGTTCATGCTAGTCGGAGACCATCTATATAAACGGGCATTTGCTCGACCTCCCTTGAAATGTCTTGGGTCGGATGATGTAGATTATACTTTGCTAGAAATTCAAGAAGTTATTTGTGGTAGTCATATCGGAGGGCGGACTATGGCAAGGAAAGTATTATTAACTGGGTATTTCTGGTCCACTTTACAAGAAGACATGACCAAGTTTGTTGTTGGCTATGAGCTTTGTTAGAAATATCAGCATCTCTCTCGCAGCCGTATTAAGTTTCTTAAGACATCCACTGTTTCTTGCCCATTCAATCAATTTGGGGGGGGGGGGGGAGGGGTGAATCTCGATTGTTAAAAATTTTCTTTTCCTTTTGTAAGATCAAAGTAAAATAGCAACAGAATATGCAAACTCACAAAACAAGAAACAAATCTTTTTACTTGGTTCGCAGCCCAATGACTACTACTCAAAGGCTCCCGATCCTTGATCACTTTGTCGGGCAATCTACTAAAGCTCTTTTCTCCAAAATCGTACGAAGATAAGTAAACTCGTACATTGATAGAAGGATAGTAACAATCTACTATCTTCTTTATAAATGAATACAAGTGTACGTAACAAAATCTACCGACAAGAGGATCTTAAAGTTTTTGCGTAGGGTGTCAACTAGCTTTTTGGCATCGTAGTTGCTGATCTTGCACAAGTAGAAACAACAGAAGCAGAATGACGCAGAGAGTATTTTTGTTGGTATTGATCATGACTCGGACCATGAGGGCTTCTTTTATAGGCTTCGTTCCATCGATAGTCGGCTGAAAAACTATTCTATCGACTGAATCATTTTATCCGTTGACTGATCCCGTAATCAGATCCGTTTGATATAGGAAATTAAGTTGTTCCGTCAATTGATCAACTTGATCCATCGATTGAACCCCTTTTACTTTTTGTGCTCTGATTCGATCTGATCTTATCTAGATGAAATCTCGGATCCATCGACTGATCAACTTGATCCATTGATTGAACGCCCCTTTAGCTTCTAGAGAAATTTTCCAAGGATCCGTTGATTGATAAACTTTTTCTGTCTACGGAAAAATCAAAGGTTCAGTCGACTGGTCCCTTTGTTCAATCGACTAAACCCCTTCCTTTGGCTAGGTCGATTGAACAACAAATCTAGATTTCTGAGTCCTGGACGCATGACAACTGACAGAGCCTGATTCCAAATTCTGATTCGAAAGTTATGACCATTTAAAATTTAATGGGTCATAATCTTGGAAAACAGAGTTAGCATAATAAATAGAATCCTACAATAATAGATAGAAAATATGCATGAGTATGACAGTTAGGACTGTCTTGATCTCAACTTAGAAACCTCTTAGCTTTTTCAATTGGATTAGCGCCTAAGGTTTACACCAACTGGGATATGACTTCACTGCACTCACTCCAAAAAATTACCTTAACTTACCTACCACACATTTGGGCCTCTGGACCTGTCTAGATGTTGTCTGCACAGAGTCTGCCTTGCTCGGAGTTCACTCCTTCAAGACTTCTCACTACCCAGAGCCGGCCCTGGGCCAGGGCAACCAAGGTGCCTGCCCAGGGCCCAAAAGTTTTAGGGGCCCAATAACAATATATATATATATATAATGTTATATTATATTAAATAGCTTTTATCTTTCTCTCTAAAATCCTGAATGATCCGAATCCCTTAAACGCTCGACTCTCTCTGAAAACGGAAAACCCTAGCTGCGCTCCTCTCGCCGTTTGATTCTCCTCGGCGTCCTTGACTCCTCGCCGAAGTCCCTCGTGGCCTCGCCGAAGTCCCTCGCGGCCTCGCCGAAGTTCCTCGCGGCCTCGCCGACTGAGCGACAGTCTTCCTGCAGAAAGGGGAAAACGGAAAAGAAAGGGGAAAACTGAAAAGGTTACATCAGATTCATCATATTTTTGATAGTTTCATCAGATTTGATTTTGATCAGATTTGATTTTTGATAGTTTCATCAAAAATCGATTTTTTGATAGTTTCGATTTTTTGATCAGATTCAATTTTTTGATAGTTTCGATTTTTTGATTTTTTTTATAGTTTCGATTTTTTGATTTTGATCAGATTCGATTTGATTTGATTTTTGATAGTTTCATCAGATTTGATTTTGATCAGATTCGCCGACTGAGCTGTATGGTTTCATTAGATTCATCATATTTTTGATAGTTTCATCAGATTTGGGATCCTATTGAATTTGTTCCTGGGTAAAATAATGTCAAAGTTCTCATGTAGATATATTATGATAATCCAACGTCCCTGCACATAGCCTCGACTTTCATGTTTCGCAACATGACAAACTACATAGAGTTTGGTTTACAACTACACCAAAAAAAAATGCAGTTCAATCCAGTTATCACATCATTTGCAAGTTGTAATCATCAACTAGTGTATTTGCTAAGTCCTTAAGAAGTCCGAGAAAAAATTTTGATCGGATTTGGAGTTTCATCATATTAGAACAATAATTTTCTGATGAACAATTTTCATCAGATTAGGACTTTGTTCCGCTGTCAAAGGAGAAGCTGATGTTTTCCTTTTACTGTTATAAATATCAGTTTTGATATTGTGTGACTTTGTTTTAGAAAATTGTTGTTGTTCTTGTAGAATATCAGTTCCCCAGAGCTCAATTTTGACTCTGTTAATATCAGTTTTGATGTTTTCCTTTTACCGTTAGTATCAAAAAATTGTTGTTCTCGTTGTTCATCAGAAAATTGTTGTTCTTTTTGTTTGGAATAATTAGTGAAATTGTTGTTCATATATGTCTTCTCATGTATGCTATTTTTTTCTCATCTTATGATTTTTTTTGTGAGATACAAGAACTTTTTTATTGGTTTGCTCTAAAACACAATTGAATTGTTGTATTTTTTATAAACTTGCAGGATATTTGTGTAAGGTCTTATATAAGTGGATTTCAAATTGAAGAAAAATTCTTCATATCAGGTTTTATTGTTCTTTGTTTATTGCCTATTGTTCATAATTTTCTATCATCATGAAACAACTCTCTGGATATCAAAAAAGACAAAAAAAGAAAAAAGAAGAGGAGATAGCCCAAAGTTTAAGAGGTTCATTGAATAAATATTTTAGTAAAGAATCTCATAACACAACGGACAGCTTAGATCAAATTTTAACTAATGAATCAAATGCAGATGTAGACTTTGTTGAAAATAAGAATGATGAAAATGAAGAATATGTGAGAAACGAAAGTGATGAGACTGAGAAATTTATAGAAAATGAAAACAAAGATAATACAGATTTTAAAGATTTGGATGAAACTGAAATTCATAAAACTAAAGATATTGATAATTGTTGTAATGATGAGCTTACAAACCAATATCAATGTTCAACACTTAGATATGATTTGAACATATTTGATCCAAGAGTTTGGGATAATCTTGATACAAATATGAGAGATTTACTTATGGAAAGAGGTCCTAAAAGAGAAGATATTCTCGAGTTTCCTTTAGATAAAGAATCTCGATACTTTGCTCATACTTATTATGTTCAAGTGTTACCAAATGAGACTCGTGATCGAAAATGGTTAGTGTACTCGAAAGAGTTAGACAAAGTATTTTGTATTTGTTGTAAGTTGTTTAAAGTAATGCACACCAAAAGTAATTTAGCAAGAGAAGGAGTTAATGATTGGAAACATTTATGTGACAAACTTAAACAACATGAAAATAGTGTTGAACACCTCACTAATTTGAGAACTTTTGTTGAGCTACAAGTGAGATTAAAGAAAACATTAACAATTGATAAGGAAATACAAGAACAAATTAAAAAGGACACAAAACATTGGAAACATGTTATGCTAAGAATAGTTGCTGTTGTCAAATGTCTAGCTATACATAATTTGGCATTTCGAGGTACACATGACAAAATTTATGAAGATGGTAATGGTAATTTTTTGGGTCTACTTGAAATGATTGCAGATTTTGATCCAATAATGCAAGAGCATTTTCGACTCATTCAAGATAAAAAGATTCATTATCACTATCTTAGTCATAAAATTCAAAATGAGTTAATATCTATTCTAGCCTCCAAAGTCAAAAATGCAATAATTAGAAAAGTAAAAGAGGCAAAATATTTTTCAATAATTCTTGATTGTACACCGGATGCAAGTCATAAAGAACAAATGACTCTTATATTAAGATGTGTAGATGTTTCAGAGACTCCAATTAAAATAGAAGAGTACTTCATAGAATTTATAAATGTAGAAGATACAACTGGTTTAGGCCTTTTTAATGAATTACAAGTTGTTTTACGATCTTTAGAACTTGATATTGATAATGTGAGAGGGCAAGGTTATGATAATGGATCTAATATGAAAGGCAAAAATCAAGGTGTGCAAAAGAGATTGCTTGACATTAATCCTAGAGCATTTTACATGCCATGTGGTTCTCATTCTCTTAACTTAGTTGTTTGTGACATGGCAAATTCTTGTGTTAAAGCAAAATCATTTTTTGGAGCATGTCAATGTATGTACACCGTGTTCTCTAATTCAACAAAAAGATGGAATGTTTTGCTTGACTATATTGATGGATTGACTTTAAAATCATTGTCAACTACAAGATGGGAAAGCCATATTGAAACAGTCAAAGCAATACTAACTCAAGCTTCCCAAATCAGAGAAGCTTTGTTCAAATTAGCAGAAATAAGTGAAGATAGCAAATTAAGTAGAGATGCTGAAACTTTAGCATCTGGTGAACTTTCAAGTTTTGAATTTATATTAAGTCTTGTTATTTGGCATGATATTTTGCATAAAATTAACTTAGTTAGCAAAAAATTACAATCAGAGGATATGCCTCTTGATGTTGCTATAAAACAATTATCTCGTCTTGTTTTCTTTTTTGAAAAATATAGAGAAAATGGTTTTGCTTCTGCTATGGTTGACGCAAGAAAAATAGCATGCACTTGATATGGAAATTGAGCCTGTATTTCCTACAAAATGTAAAATTTGTAGAAAAAGACATTTTGATGAGATTGCTAACACTGAAAGGGAAAATCAATCACCGGAAGAATCTTTTCGAATAGATTATTTTATCTTAGTGGTTGATATTGCTCTTGGGCAATTGAAGAGTAGGTTTGAACAGTTACAATATTTTGAATCTATATTTGGGTTCTTGTATGATGTTACAAAATTAGTTTCATTGGATGATGATGAATTGATGAGTTCTTGTGTGAATCTTGAAAACACTTTAAGAAATGATGTTACTTCTGATATTGATGCAAAATATATGTATTCAGAACTACAAGTTTTGCAAGTAATGTTACCAAGTGAATCTTATAAAGCAAATAAAAAATGGTCTTCCATTCAAATATTAGAGTTTTTAAAGACAATGGATATATTTCCAAATGTAATGATTGCTTATAGGATATTATTGACAATACCTGTGACAGTGGCATCTGCTGAAAGAAGTTTTTCAAAATTAAAATTAATAAAATCTTATTTACGAACCATAATGACTCAAGATAGGCTAAATGGATTAGCAATTTTATGCATTGAAAAGAATATTTTGGAAAACATTGACTATGATGCTATTATTGATGATTTTGCCTTTAAAAGTGCATCACGAAGGCATTTTAAATGAGTTATCTCTGTGTTTTTAGGTCTTGGGTTTGAGTGTAGTGTTGATCTTGTTGTTACAAGATGTAGAATGCTAATTTTATGCTAATCTCAGTGCACATTTAACTACTCCATTGTGAAATTTGGCCCTTCTATATTTTTGTTATCAGGCTCATATTTATTTGTTTCTATGCATTATCTGCTTCCATGCCCAACATATGAATTAGCTTAAGCCTACATAGGATTATAATGGATCTTAGTAGGATTGAACATAGCATCCCCTGCTCTTCCTGGTATTGCCTTATTCTCGTTGGACGTGCTGGTCATGCAATGACTCAGATGCGTGAGGTCAGTTCCTTAGCATTATTGTCTAATTATTCAATTAATAAGACCTTTGAATTTTGAATATTATTGAAGGCTACTGTGATTATATACTTTCGCAGAATGATTTTAATTTGCTTTTTGAGAGTCTTGTTTTGAATAAAATAAAACCTGAAAGACTGAAACCATTTATAGACCTTGTGCAGGGCAAGTGATGTCCTGATGGTTGGTGATGATTCAGACTATGCCAGAAATGTCAATCTTTCAGTTACTATTATTGCTTCTGCTGCTATGAAAGAGAATCGTTTAACTTTTACTTGGCTTGATGGAGATGTTCAGTAGGTAAACCAAATATCACGTGTACATATAAACATTGAGGTCCACACATTGATTCTTGCAACTCTTATGTGAATTCATAGTTAAAAAGCTTTAACAAATGCAGATTTCTAACACTTCTTGTTTATTTGTAAGATTGGATACCACTAAAACAATGCAAATATTACACCATACGCTACTCTTTAACTATGATATGTTTTTTGAATAAAATAATGATCAGTAAACTCCCCTTCACAGTATGTAAAGTACGTTCTCCATCTCTTAACTGAAACTAATAACTAAGAATATCTTTTTTTTTTAATTTATTTTTTAATATTTTGATACTTTCAGAATAACTTTTGTAACTTTCTTGTAGAAATATTGCCAATTTCATCTTGCTCCAGAATACCATACTAAAAGTTGTGGACCAAGTTTTGAAGATGGTGTCGATGCACCTCAAATATTGATTGTTTGTTATTTAAGAAACTCATTGGCTTCTACATTAATATAATTCACCAGTTTTATGTTTAAAATTGATAACTACGATACAAAATTGCTTATTACTTGATGATCCTTCAATTATTTTTGCCCTAAGCAGTTGTTTCATTCAGTAAACTTCATACTTTTAGATTTGTTACAGTGTCATTATATGTTAGCTCTTAATCACTTACTGGTTGATGATTTGCCAGTGGATCAAAGCAAAGGAATGCTTGGCACGTATGATCCACAATGTGATCCCTATGAACATTTGTTGGAGGAAGAAACTACTCCATCTGGGATGCTTGCTCTAGGAATCTACTCTGCGAAACTCAAGGTAGCATCGATTATTCAGATTCAGCTAACCTCCCTATTCTGGCACTTCAGCCAAATTTATAATTTACAGCCTTTTGATATTTTTTTTCCCTTTGCTCTTTGTTCCAGTTCGAGGGTGATGATAAGAAATGCCACCTAGAGCTCGACTATTCCTTCGAAATCAAGCAGCGCTAGTAATGTTATTCTCTCGTATGATTAATCATTGCAAACTACAAATTGCAATTCATCTATAATTATTTGCATAGTTTTAAATTATTGTGTCTTGATATATGATTGAAAATGTATTCGATGAATAAAATTAATAAAAATAAATATTTGGAAGATAAAATTAGGGCATAATTTATAATTTCGCCCAGGGCCTTTAGACAATAAGGACCGGCTCTGTCACTACCTAGGGTTGCTTAGAGTTTACTCCTCCAAGTCTTCTCACAAACTAGGGTTCACTCTCCTAGGGTTGCTTGGAGTTCACTTCTCTAAGTCTTCTCACAATCTAAGATTCAATCTCTTGGGATTTTTTCCTTTGCTTGAAGTTCATTTCTCCAAGACTTCTCACAACCTAAGGTTCACTCCCCTAAGGTTTTCCCTTTGTTTGGAGTTCAGTTCTCCAAAACTTCTCACTTTTGCGAGTCGTTCGATCAACCTTGACCAAACTAGAGTCCATTGAATATATTGTCAAACAAACATCAAAATCCTAGAGGTTGTTCGATCAACCTTGATCAAAGGCGGGGCTCATGTGGTGCAAGTTTACGAAAACTGATCTTGCTCGGGACCCGTTTTGTCAGATCTGACCCACCCTGACCATCCTATTCGAAGCATAGAAAGCGCTTCCATGGCGGGTGGGGTTGCCCAAGTAAGACATTAGCTTAACCCTTATTAGGGAGGGTTTCTCCTGAGTGGGTGACTCCTCCTAAGCAAGTAATTCTTGTCCTAGACGAATTTAAGCATGTGAGCTTATTTCCATCCGGTATGTTATAAGGAGGGCAATAAATGCTCATTGTGAGAGTCGGAACACAAGAAGACTAAAGAATAATAAAGAATTTTTAAAGCATGAGAAGGATATTAAAGGATCCTAATGATACGTTAATAATAGCCTTTAATGAGTATCATAACGGTGACTTTCATGATGCATTAATCATTAATGCCAAAAAAAATGAACGGTCAAGAAACGGAAGATAAAGAAAGGAAGCATCATGGGAAGAAGATAGGTTTTGAATATCTAAATTCTCTCTCTCTCTTATTCTTGATACACGTACTCCTGAGTTAAGTGTCAGAGTGTCAATCGCTCGGATATTCCCAATATCATTTTAACTCTCTGTTTCTAGAATTTGTGTTGTTTGCAAGCGGCGATTTACCGTCAATCCTTCCCAGATATCTCCCCGATCCACATGTCACGGTCCAAGTCAAAGATCAGCTCATCATTATCAGTCGATCATCCGTTTGCACCTCTGCTTTCGAAGTAATTGATTATATTTTTTAATGAATTTTTATATCGATATTTTAAATGAAATCGAAACAAAGTTTATTTGAATTCATGCGATTATAATAACAAGCTAAATTCGAGCTTAACCGTACTTTATTTGAGAGTTCATGAATATATTCATTTAGATGTTTATATATATATATAGTCAAAAATTTGTAGTAAAAAAATTTAAATTTATTAGCCAAAATAACTTTGGTCAATAAAAAATTAAAATTACTGGTCAAATAGTAAAAAATTAAATATTACGGATCAAATCAAACTTTGGATAAAAATGGAAGTCACATTACCAGTCAAATATATAGTTTTGACTAGTAAAAGATTAAATATTATCGACTAAATCTAACTTTAATATTTAAAAAATTAAATATTACCAGTCAAATCTAATTTTGACCAAAAAATTGTACATTGCTAGTCAAATAGATTTTACCAGTAAAAAAATTAACTATTACTAGCTAACTAACTTTGATCAATAATAAATTAAATATTAGCGATCAAATCTGACTTTGGAAATGAAAAATTAAATATTACTAACCAAATCTACCTTTATAGTAAAAAATTAAATATTACTAATCGAATTTAACTTTGACCAATAAAAAATTAAATATTATCGACCAAATTTATTTTGTCTATAAACAATTAAATATTATGGATAAAAATGAATTTTGGCAAGTAGAAAAGCATGCATGATTGGCCAAATAGATTTTTATAGTGTACAAAATAAATATTATTAGTCAAATCTAAATTTAATAAGTAAAAAATTGTATATTACTGTCAAATCTAACTTTAGCCATTTAAATTTAACTTTGATCAGTAAAAAAATAAAATTATCCGCCAAAATAAATATTAGCCGATAATTATAATTATTTATCTGCTAAGTTTATTTTGGATGTTTACCAACCAAATTCAATTTGGACGGAAAATTTTTACTAATAAACTCAACTTTTTTCCCTAAGTGATCTTTCTTGTCTTTTAAGTCCTCTTCACCAAAGGTGTCCATATAGTACTCGACACCTAGAGAGCCGACCTTCTTAAGAAGCCTGACTTGTCGAAGCCAACAACCAACCTATCAATCCCGACCTGACAAAAGTCTGATCCAACTAGTCAGAAGCTCTCACTCTCACATGATCACAAATCGACTTGAGCAAATCACTTAAATCTTGTATAGTCGATAATGATAATAATTATTATTATTTCTATTCGAAATTGGATCTCGCAAGAGTCGTCAAGAACAAGAAGGCAGCGAGCATTGTTCTCCATCCTTTTCTTGCTTTATTCTTCTTCCGAAAAAAGGAGGCATATGCCAAGATGGACACTAGACAAGTAGCGGTGTTGCTTTCACTAGTGAGTTTCTTTGTCTCCATGTCAAGCCTTTAGCCATGGATAAGGTTTTGTATAGAATATGGGGCCATTCAGTGACATTATTGTACAAGTGACATGGGAGGAAGGCTCCAAATATATACACATATAATTTTCATATATTTAGATTGCATTTGGTAAGTTTATTTTTCATTTTTATTTTCCACGAAACATGTGATTTTTCAGAATCGTATTTGGTTTGCATTTTCTAAACTTATTTTTCAGAAAAAAATATATAACATTTTTCGGAAAGCAGATAATGAAATAAAATCATTCTTAAAAAAAAGATAAAATATGATTTTCTGGAAAATGAAAATAAAAAATAGAGCAAATCAAATGCTCCCTTAACTTGATCGAATTGATTAATTTTGAAAATGATTTATTTAATTGTATTAAAAATTTTCATCGCCCACTATGGTAAATCGAAAAAATACACTTCATCATGATAATTAATGCTCTCGAATTCACTATCTATTTAGAAAAAAATCTATAATAATAAATTATAACTGAATCTCAAATTGCATAATTTATTATTACAGGGTCCGATCATGGAACATGAAAAATCCATTATATATAGCTTGTAGGGTTTAACGTAACAATAGATAGGAATATCGTATCGCATAAATATTAATATTTAAAGTTCATCTAGCATATATTTGTAGATGGCTAGATCGCAAGGATTTTTGACAATATGTAAGAGTTTAAATCCGTATAATGATATAGTTTCTTGCATAAGCAAATTAGAATAATTTTAATCGATGATTGAAATAATTTTATTAATATTAATGCGACTTTAACCAACATTAATGTTAGAATAATTTTTGACCGTTAAAGTATTTTTGATATAAAATACACAGGTTGCGATCGACACAAAACTACAGGTTGCAATCGATCAGTTCTCAGATTTGATCACAAAAAACTAGTTTTGATCTTCAGGAACAAGTTTTTACACCAAAAACAAAAGCAAAAACAAGTCTGTTTTTTTTTTCTCCATGAAACACACAAAAACAAGATGAGGAAATTTGCTCTCGAGCTGTTCAATCCCGCAAGAAATTCCTCCTCCCGCCGGTCTCCTCGTCCATAAACATCTGCCGGCGGCGGCACTCCTCGCTGCAGAAACCTCTATCTCCTCTGCCAAAAGCCGCAATCGGTCGACTAAGAAAAGGAAGAGAGCTAGAAACCGGAGCTTTACTGACTACTTACTCACCTGTACATGTAGATGTCCTTCCCTTGCTGAAGCTTCCTCCTGCAGAGGAAACAGCGTTCCAAGAACGTACCGCCGCCGGCCCCGTGGCTGCTGAGGAAGGACGTCTTGGAGATGATTTGGGCGGGGGAGCGGTGAGGCTGCTGGGCTTCCAAGAGAACGCCTAGCCCTGCCATGGCAGCCGGTTTCTCTTATTTTTCTTCTTCTTCTTCCGAGTGGAGTGGGTGGAGTATTTAAGCGGAAGGGAGGAAGGGGAGGAGGAGGAGGAATGGAGGTGAGGTGGGCCGCCGGAGAAGGGTAAGGCGGCACGGAGTGATGGGGATCGGGGGAGCAGCGAGCACTATTTGGACCTCGGAGTGGTCGCTGCTTTGTCTTTAGTGTGATTATGGACGGGAGACAGACGGGGGCATCTGATTGGAGGAGTTGGTGAGGGAGTCGGTGGGGGGATGCCTTTGGGGTTTTGTTTCGGGGAGTTTGCGGCATTTGATTAACCGCCGAGTCCTTGGGGGTACGACGGAGGATGATTCGACTGCTGTGAGTAACAGACTAATCCATCAGAAATCATCATATGCTACGGATTGTCTCTGCGGACCACGTGCGTACCGTGTACATGACACCTGTCTGACCAGTCAAGTTGACCGATCAGGAAGTTGTCTGATCGATCAACCTGACCAATCAGCTGTTATCCAGTGTCGACGGGTTCACCACTACCGACGGGTTCATCATTCTCGACGGGTTCACCGCTATCCCTAGGGTTCACCGCACCCCCTAGGGTTATAGTTTTGTTCGGGGGTAACGAGTTGCCTGACCGATCAGGCAATTGTCTGATCGATCTGGCGCTTGGTCCGCACGTGATTCGTACCGCGCGATCCGCAGCAGATCATTTCTCTTTCTATATATATATATATATATATATATATATATATATATTTGAATATTTTTAAATTTGATTGGGATAAGACGCCAACGAGTCCACTGAGTTTCCATGATTTAGAGTTTTAGAATTCTTTTCTGTTTAATTTACTCCGCAGGTCAATCCCAGCAAATCACAGATTGATCTGTCTGAATCCGCAAATCACATGGGCTGACCTATTTAAGCTCGTTTTTAAATAGATTTATAAAATTTTAATTCAATTTATTTAAATTATTTGACAGGATAATCAATTCGATGGATCAAATTAAATTAAGAGCACTATCTGTAAGGTGTAATGATGCTCTTAGACCCATAACCTAAGATGAAGATATGTGAATTTTTAAAATTTTCACAACTTTTAGATAATTTATCATAAACACATTATAAGACTTAGGCCAATCAAACTTATTCAATACTACTAAAAATTCTTGCCACACTTCTAATTCATATCATATTAATATTTTAAAAATCGAACACTCGAGGTCATAAGAGAGTCTTGGTCAAACAAAGTTTTGTTTTACAAAAAATAAAGTTTTCATCGACCAAAAAGTTCAGTTGATTGATCTAGGTGATAATCACGGACATGATTTGAATCTTTTTGAAAAAGAAAAACATGAATCACTTGATTCATCGACCAAATCCAATACAAAGAAAGAGATTGGGATATGATTTGAACGTTGCAGGAAAGGGAACCCTTAAGGACTAGTCAATCGATCAGGGTTTAGTCAACTAAAAACCTAGATATGGTGGGATTGATTAGATCAGATCCAAGCAAGCAAAGAAAGGAGCAAGGACCAGTCGCCTGATAGATGTTCAATCGACTGACCATATTCAATCAATTGAACGGTTTTCAGTTGACTGGAAGAGGCCTATAAAAAAAGCTTTGAGGTTTGAGGTTGATCATCCATTCTCTCCACGCTCCATCTAATTCCTACTATTGTTATTCGTGCAAGACTTCGACTATGACACCGTGAGGCTTACGACAACCATCACATATTCTACTACTCTTTGTTGTTGGTATATTTCTTTTGTTGCTTGCATTCTTATAGGGAGACAGTAATGCAATTACTATTTTTCTCATATTTGTACGAGTTTGCTTATTTCAAAGTTTTCGGAGAAAATAACTATAGTGGATTGCTCATTCGGAAGCGAACAAAAATCGTGAGCTTTGGAGTAATAGTCCCTGGACTACGAACCAAATAAAACTAAATTTTATTTTTATTTGCTTTATTCCGCTGTTACTTTAATTTGGTTTTATGAAAAGAAAAGATAAGACTTAAACACTCAAGATTCACACCCCTCTCTCTCGTCTCTTTCGATGCAATAAAATATATATTTGGTTGGTATTTTTAAAATATTTATTGGTCATTTACTTTTAAAAATTTATCAGTCAAACATAAATTTGGTCGGCATTTTAAAAATATTTATTGGTCATTTACTTTTAAAAGTTACCAGTTAAATATATATTTGCTTTGTATTTTTAAGAAGGTTTACTGGCCATTTATTTGTCTAGTAATATTTTAAAAAAAATATCAACCAAAATAATAGCCAGGGTATAAAATTTACCAAACATGGATTACTGGCTAAATTCTGGTGAAATTTTTTAGTTGGTAATATGTATTACCGACCAAAAAATGGTATTACCAACCATTTTATTGGCCGCTAATCCCATTTTTTTCCATATAGTTGATGTCAAAAAGGGGGGGACAAGCCAAACCTTGGCAAGCCCCTTCGATGCTCGTGTTTGATCTCATAGATAATGAAAGACGAACGAATAACCAAAGAATGAAAAAGTTGTCCAATGCTTGTCTCGATGCTGTCACTTGTTACCTTTAAATAGAGAGTGAAAGGAGGGTTTGGTTCACATGCCCTTTTGGCGATCGGTCCTTCAGTAATCATCGAGTCGAATCAGAGTTTCAAAAAATAGGAGCGAACCAAACTAGGATGCGACTTGGACAGACTGAAGCTCTTCTAGTGATGCCTGACTTGACTCGAGCTACTCGAGCTTCAAACAGACTTGACTCAAGCTCTATTTGACTTGACTTAAACTATGTCACATGGTTCCTGTTATCTCCGCAACATCAATGAGTTTCGAAACAAGTTAATAGACTGTGTGGGATAGAAATGATAGAAGCAAGAGGTAGAATGATACATGGTGAGATTCACAAAGATCTATAAGATTACTCATGAGGTAGTCATATGATCCATGCACGTGCCAATCATACCATCAGATGTCATTGCATATAGCCGCTTGAGTTAAGAAACATTGCGGGTGAATCACCTTTTGCCATCATGAATTAAGAAACATTTGTTCTTGTGGATTGACATAGTTGATATCTATATAAGTGTTTATTGTAACATGACTTAGGTCAATTTTCAACGGGTACAAAAATACCTCATTAGGTGCTTGATCTCCTCAAACAAATGACCATTATGTTAGAATAAAATATCTCCCATAAGTTATCCTTTTCTAGTGTTAAGAAACATTTATTCACAAAACTTCATAAATAAGAAATACTTATTCCATGAAATTGCTCGAGCTAAGAAATTCCTCCAAGTGATCTCTTGAAACATACTCTCGGCTTGTATACGAGTGACTCTCTTCGCCCCTACTAAATCTCTTAAAACCAAAAAAAATTTAAGCATCTCCTCTCCTCTCCTCTCCACGATCATTCTCTTTTCTCTCAACGAGGCACGAAAGATTTGATAGTCCTTGTAACGTAGGAGTGTTACTATTTTATAGAGAATGACATCACATTTTTAGCACCCTAAACCCTAATCCTCATGATAAGTAAGATCCTCGAGATCAAAAGGCATGCTTACCTAAGACATCTTTATGAAATCATATCTTTATTTTAGATTGATTTTTATTAATCCATCATATCATCCAATTCATCATTAATTCATGAAGCAAATCCTATGCACTAGTCACTGTTTGAGTTAGTAGTCTTCCGTGATTTATCTTCTCCGTGTTGATTTTGGGATGAATTGACGATGCCATTGGGGGCGACCGAATCGCTTTTTGCCACTGTCAAGCAAAACTACGACTCTAATGTAAAATGCAAATCAATCCAAGTTTGCTATTATAAATTTAGGACGCAAAGTTGAAAATTGAAAACCTACATCTACTATGTAAATACAAATGTATTAATCCGACAGGAGTACTTGGATAAAGGACCAGTTAATACACAAAGTTCTTATCAATGTGAAATTTGAAGAGATTATTTTCAAAATTTAAACTCATAATCTCTTGGTCGCACGATATCAACCCCACCGTGAAGGAAGAAGAAACAAACAAAAGCAACAATCTCATAAAATTGAGGAAGACGGAAGGGACATCATAAGTTGAATGAACATTCGGATATTGGCACACGCTATAAAACTAGATGCCTATTTTTCTCTAATTCTACGCCGCGAGACATCTTAACGAATCAGCGCGCGCATAAAAACGTAGCATCGATACGGTGCCCGATTGATTCCCCGCGAAAACCCTACCCTCGATGCGGCTGCGGAGGTACCATGTGTCGGGGATGGCAAGAACAAGGGATCGGCCTTCGTGATCGGCTGCGCTGGATAAATTCCTCCATGAGAGGATCGAGGTCGGTGGCGGTAAGGCTGTTGCCCTAGGAGACGACGGAACACTCACTAGGAACAAGAGCAGGCTCATGGTCACCTCGGAGCCCCCCTTCTCGAAAAGGTAGTTGCTTTTACTTCTCCTTGGAATTATTTTTGATCCGTTGATTTCCCTCTATAATCTGCCGCTTCATTTTCCATATCGCGGAGAATCTGTCTTCTCGAGTTCGAGGTTAAAAGTGCACTTCGGTTGCATTCGTTTATGTTGGTTACTTGGTTTGGCATCATTTGTGAAGGAAATGGCTGGTTTCAATATTCACTTTTGAAGCACTTTGAGTCATATTTTATTAATGAAAAATCGACGTTTTTGCGAGTGAATAATGGAGCTGCACGATACTCGATAGTAGCAAATTTCATTGTTTGGAATTGGAGGTAGTGACCATCTTAAATTTTCCTTGTTTTAGGTAGTTTAGACTTATTGTTTTTCATGCAATAGTATGTGATCGGTCTTTCATTGGAGCAAAATTCTATGCAATGGTTAGGCTTTTTTATTGCTATTATTTTGAATATGGAATTTATTGTACGTAGGTGAACTAGCATTCTCATGGATTGGTTGCCTACTAAGGTTTGTGGGCGACAAACAATGGCGTGGAAACCGGTTTGTCCTATAGTTTTTTTTATGAATGATTTGAATTAGCTCTTTGGTGTAGGATTATATACTCCTTTCCTCTACTTATTGCAAAATTTTGATTTCTAAGCATGAAGAAATTGAAAGAAAGAGAAGTACCTCTACTTTTTTTTTAGTTTATTCTTTCCCTAAGACAGATTACATGGTCCACAATGGCCCTGCTCTTTTAAAAATATTCTTTAGGTCTTTTTGGTTCCATCAGAAAATACAACTTATCGGCTTATGCTAATTGTACAACTCATCTATCAAAACATGTTATGGAAGAAGACCTTTCAAAGATAAGAGTATATTTTCAGGAAAAAAAAAAGTTGCCAAGAATCCCGTCTCACATATGAGGAATTGGTTGTGCTATTTATACTTGTGATGTGTCATGTGCGTGCTATCTTGGTTCAGCTTGTACTCGAGCTTAGTCTGACTTGTTCTCGAATGTAGCGAGTTCAGCATGCGAGTGTTGTTGGCCAAGTTAACCCACACTACATGTATCCATATTCATGCACTATGTGTGAGCGGGGCATGTAAGAGATTGCTTGTAACATCTTTAAGCTCCTTTTACTTTGGGCGTGTGACTAAAGTTGGGGAGAGCAACTCATTTATTCAAATCTCCTTCTAAAAATCAACAATCCCCCATGGCTTCATCTAAATTTGTTGTTCTCTGTGACTTGGCATAATTTATAAGCAATCTCTTGCGTGTTCCTTCTCTACATGGTGCATGGATGTGGATATGCATGAATTTAGATAGCCAACCGCACATGTTCAACTAACAGGTGTGGGTTGGGCTGTCTCGGTGCGAGTTCAGCCAATTTCTCATGTGTGAAAAAGCTAAAATATATCCTTGAAAGGGTCTTCAAATAGGATGAGCCTTGTTGGACAAATTCCTTGAATATAAATAAAATTTTCACTTGAAAGCTTCACCATCAAATGGTCTAGAGTTTCGTTTTTTTGAGGTTTAGTTAGGGTAGGGGCATTAAAAATATTTTTTATTGGAGTAAAAAAAAGGGGGGAATTAAAGAAAAAAAAAGATCAACCAAGCTCTTCCATGAGATTCTCTGGACAATTGGAAGTCCATTCCTCCTCCAGTCTGGAGCTGCACTAGTGCAAGGTAAGTTGATTATCAATTTCATTGGAGGTTTGTTCTTCTTGTGCAGTAGTGTGATGCAATTTTCTTTCTAATCTGTCAGAGCTTCAACTTGATAAATTCGAATGTTATTTTGCTATCATTTTTGATAAACCTTCTAACAATTTCAGAGAGTTAGTGCCTATTTTAATTGTCCTTCCAAGAAGGCCACAACCTTGCACAATCTGTCCTTTGGCTTGATGAGATTAAAAACAAATGCTCTATTAACCGGGCAGTTTCAACTTCTTCAATGTAATTGTAAATGCAGAAGTCGACAACCTAGCACAAATCGTCTACATTAGAAATAGAGGAGCTCTTCTTCATCCTTTGCTCCGCCAATGATGGCACCAATGACGCGGCGCCGTCCCTTGGCAAAAGATGTTGGTGGAATGCAGCCGTCGATAAAGAAGCCTTCAATTCCAAGGCAAAGCAAAAGGACCCGACTAAACCCCTCAAGGTGAAACTACTGACTGAGGGCGAATGCTACTCTTTTTTATGATCTCAAAATTTGTTGAAGATTGGAATGGCCCGGTTAGGTTTTTATTCTTTCGGGCAAATCATTGCAATCTTACATTGGAAGTTAAGGTATCTCAAATCATGCCCTCCCTATATTCACTTGCTTCTCTGTTACTGCCTAGGATGTTTTATGTTTTGTTCAATTGGCCGTTTAGGTTGTATCATAAGTAAATGCAAAGCTATTTCAATATAAAGCAGAAATACATATATTTAAAAATATTCACTTAATGATATCAAAAATTAAGAAAGCTTCTAAATTTAATGATATCAAAAATTAAGAAAGCTTCTAAATTTAAAAATCACACAAATGGATTTATTTAAAGAAATAAAACACATCATAAAATTAGTAGATAAATCGCTTCCAGATCATCTGAACCGTACAGCTGGTCCACCAGCAGCCAGCTATATATATATATATATATATATATGATGGCTCAGTTCCCAACGCACGTGAGGGCCACGCCTACCGGGATTCCGTTCTTATCCTCTCTCGCGGGCCCCGCCCCCGCCTTCGCCCCGTTCCCTTATTTATATCCTCCGTGTGGATAACGCCCGGCGACCAGCTTGAGGCCACTCTCTATCTCCCTCGATCGATGGGCCTGCTCGACAAGCTTTGGGACGACACCCTCGCCGGCCCCAGCCCCGATTCCGGCCTCGGCCGCCTCCGCAAGCCGCCTTCCTTCTCCTTCTCCTCTTCCTCCTCCTCCCCCGGAGTCGTTTCACCCGTAGGTGAGCAAAGAATTACTTAACCTTTAATTTCCTTCCTCTAGTTAATTAATTAACCAGCTGGACGATCCGGCGTCTGACTGACGACGTCGATCTAGATACTTCAACTTATCCTGACGTTGCAGGCGCGGCGACGCCAACGGCAGCCGCCGCGGCGGCGGCGGCTGCGGGAAGAGTAAGCAGCATCAGGGAGGGGATAAGTGTAATTACCGACCCGCAGATGGGGGAGGAGACGAGAGTGACGCGGAGCATTATGATCAAGAGGCCTCCCGGGTGGTCGTCGCCTGGGAGCGGCACTCCGCCGTCGTCGCCGGCGAGCTCCACCCCTCCCCCCTCTCCCTTCGCCGGTACGCATACTACACGAACTGATTAAAACCTTGCAGTAAATACTGACGAAAGGCTCACCGATTAACAGGAGCCGGAGGAGCGCAGCGTTTCAGGAGGAAGTCAATGTCGGATTCGATGGAGAGGAGGAGATCGTCATCGGAGCTGCCGGCGGCTGGTTCCTGTTCTTCTTCCACTTATCCTCCCTTCGATGTGTAATAAATAAAATAAAAAATATATATATGTATAGACAATGGATCTTGATCTACCACTAGAATCTGCAGTGTGCGTAGCTGGTGATGATGTAGAAGAGGATTTCGTCGTCTGTAATATTATTTTTAATGTATTATGTTTGGATTTGGGGTTTGACTTTGTTTGTGTGTTATGTTTGGATTTGGGGTTTTACTGGAAAATCATTCTCTAAAAGATTTTTATTTATTGGTTTATTTATATATTTATTGGAGAGCACAAGATGATCGACCAATCCCTTGTTACTTAATTTGTAGAGGCGCAGAAAAAGGGTGATCCAGTTAGAATCATTCATACATGGCGGCTAGCCGCCGGATGGCCGATTTTCGCCCCTGGTCGGATAATGAAGAATTTAAATATTAATTATCTTCGTCGATTAATTAATTAGATAATTAAGTGCTAATATTAATGTTTTGTTAGAGTAAATTAAAATGAATTTACATAATTAAGTTAAAGGAGATATATTTTTTTAATTTAGATATTTTACTTTGAGAAGTGATTAAGTAATACAAGAATCTAATTTTTTAATTGAGATATTGATTCGATTATATGAAATTTTTTTATAGACCATTATAATAAATCTGAAAAATTTTATACTTAGGTTTGTCATTATAATGTACAGTTCGTAATTAATTCGAATATTAAATATCTATAATTCGAATATTAAATATTTATCGTAATTAGAATTCAAATATTAATGTCTGTAATTAGAATTCAAATATTAAATATCTATAATTCAAATATTATATATTTATCGTAATTAGAATTTAAATATTAAATATCTAATTAATCTATCGTAGTTAAAATTCAAATATTAAATATCTAATAAATTGTTGAGTATTTAAAAATTATATTATTATTTTGCGAGTAGAAGATAATTTTTTTTTAATTTTTAAAATGATACTAAATATTTTATTTATGTCGATTAATTTTAAAAATAACTACAATAATTCTATATAAATTTTCTATCGACTATTAATTACTCATCAACTAAGCATCTTTAATCTATTAAAAAAAATTCATCAATTTATTATTCAATTTTGAAAATTTGAATATAACTACATCATTATCTCAGGGAAAAAATTAAAAAAAAATAAAATTAAAAATAACTTTAGATGACACATCCTACATCTATATCAGAATTAATATCAAAAAAATAAATCATAAGATTATCAACCCAAATATAATAATTAGCACTTAAAAAAGACGAACACAATAATTTTAGCAGATTTTAATAATCAAATTTCAAGATGATAATATCATATATATTAACCTTCAGTCCATTTGGGACAAAAATAAAAACAACTTAGAAATGAGAGGTGATGATGGTATGTACGTAGTTTTATCAGTGTTTTGAAAATCGGATCGGACCGGTTGAACCGGGAACCGGCCAGATTTTTGGTCCGAATTAACTCTGAAAACCGGCTACTCAAGAACCGGATGCGAACCGTTCTGAACCGAACGGAAACCGGTGAACCGGACAAACCGATCAAATCGGCTTAGTTTATTTTATTTTTCATTTTTTGATTTTTTTCCCTTTTCAGTTTTGCTTTCTTACTAAAAATGAAAATTGAAAAATAAAATGTCAAAAAACCTAATTTGCTTTCACCCAAAGTCCCAAACGAAACAAATCTGTTGTTTGCTTGCAAGAGAGTCACCGCCGCTAGCCTCTCGCCGCGTCACCCTGCCTCTACCAGCCTTGCCGCACCGCCCTACCTCCGCTAGCCTCGCCTCGCCGCCTCTAGCCTCGCCCCGTCTCCAACTTCGTTGCATCGTCGTGCTGGCATACGAAGGCAACAATATATGACATATTTGAATGTGTAATTTTGCATGTGCTTTACTAGTGTCCCATGTTTAAGTGTTTATCGGTGAACAAATGCTATTGTGATATAGTTTTAACTTCTAATAAGATTCTTCAATTCGTATCTAGATTTCTTGAATCCAATGATTTTAAACTTGAATTTTTCTTTCAAACTAATCTTTTTTTTTCAAGAATACTGTACTGAGTTGCTGACGAAAATATATCATATGCTCAACCTAGTTGATCTAATCTTGAAAAAAATAGCTAGATAAGTTGTTAGTTTCATATATTTATATAAATACATTATTTTATTATATACCGATTATATCCCGGTTGGACCCCCGGTTAAATCGGTTGAACCTTTGAACCCTTGTTCCGACCGATTCTATGTCCGGTCCAGTTCTCAGAACCTTGAGTTTTATATTATAATAATAATAATAATAATAATAATAATAATAATGATTAGATATGTGATAATATGGAAATAAATGATGTTGGTTGATAGGCCATAATAAATGTGTGAAAAAAATTATAAAAAGTTTAATCAATTATGATAAAATATAATAAATTTATTTAAATATAAATAATATATAATAGTGAAGTCTAACGATAAAGAAAGATTTTATATTTAATCAATTTAGTTGGATAAATATTTAATTGGTTATGATGTTGTAGAGTTTGTACAATATAAATTTGAGACGTCAAATAAAAAATTAACTTTATTTTATAAAAATCATATCATTTAATTTATAGTAAAATATAAAAGATTTAAAATCTTGTAGAAAATATATGAACAATTAAAAATTAAATTGGATTTATAGAACTAATGTTAGTTGAGATCTATTAAATAGGTTTGAATTCTAAATAAAACTAGTCAGTGGAGATATAATTAAATAATTAGTCAAGATTAAATATGATAATATTCGAATTAATTGGAATCCGAGATTAAATAAGGTTAGAACCTAATCAATTTTTACTAATTAATTAAGATTAGAGAAATAATAACATAATTCCAACAATTGGATATATCACCTCCTACTTCCTTGTATCTAGATATTTTGCTATTTTCTCAATTGTTTAGAAAGTGACTAATTTACTATAATAAAGAAGTTACTAAATTTAAGCAAGCTAGTCAAAGATTAATTTAGAAAATGTACGTACAACCTCAAATTTTAAGCATAGTAGTATGATCGACATTATTATCATGCTAATTTTAGTCTTAAATGAATGAATTCTACAAGAAAGATGGATAGCCGATCCTTCACTTCTATTTTATTACTTATAATTACCATGTTCCGTTTCCCTTCTCTTCCATTGTACCATTTGCCTTGGGCTCTCCATTACGGGGATGCCCTTCAATCTTCCCATTATGGAGACCTTCGGTGTACCTCTCCTCTTGCTTCTCCTCTCCATCATCGCCTGTAATTCACATGCTCTCACTGATGCTGAAGTCGCTTTAATTGCTCGTCGGCAACTCCTCAGCCTCTCGAAGAACGTCGATCTTTCCGATGACTTCGAATTCGATGTGAAAGTCGACTACCAATTCGCCAACCCTCGCATTCGCCGTGCCTACATTGCCCTCCAAGCTTGGCGTCATGCCATGTACTCCGACCCCTCGAATGTCACCGGCAATTGGGTCGGCCCCGAAGTGTGCAATTATAACGGTGTGTTCTGTGCCAAAGCGCTCGATGACTCTTCCGTCGATGTCGTTGCCGGCATCGACATCAACGGTGCTGACATCGCGGGTTATCTTCCGAACGAGATGGGCTTGCTCACGGACATGGCACTTTTCCACATCAACTCTAACCGATTTTGCGGAATCATTCCCAAGAGCTTCTCGAGGCTATTGCTCCTCTACGAGATAGACGTGAGCAACAATCGCTTCGTCGGGCCATTCCCGATGGTGCTCGTTGGCCTGCCATCATTGAGATACATCGACCTTCGTTACAATGACTTCGAGGGTCCCTTGCCGCCGGAGCTATTTGACAAGCAACTTGATGCCATCTTCTTAAACAACAATAGGTTCACCTCAGGCATTCCTGAGAATTTCGGCAATTCGACGGCATCGATCATTGTTTTGGCCAATAACGATCTAGGCGGGTGCATTCCGAGTAGTACGGGAAGGATGGGAGCGACCCTCAACGAGTTGATATTGTTAAACAATGAGCTCGTTGGTTGTTTACCCACAGAGGTCGGACTCCTCAGCAGCGCTACCGTGTTCGATGCGAGTTGGAATTCATTGGTCGGTGTACTTCCGACTAGCTTTACGGGATTGAACAAAGTGGAACAATTGGATCTATCCCACAATGTGCTTACAGGGGCAGTGTCCAAGAATCTCTGTCAATTGCCTAGCCTTACTAATTTCACCTTCTCAAACAACTACTTCAGTGTGGAAGATGGTGAGTGCTTGACATCGTCATCAAAAACTAACGTCTTGTTTGATGATGAAAGCAATTGCCTTGAGAATAGGCCAGGACAAAAGCAAGCGAAGGACTGTTTGACTGTGGTGAATAACCAAGTGAATTGTAGCAAGCAAAAGTGTGGTGGGTCGCCATCTTCTTCTTCCCCTAGCTCTTCGACTCCATCACCATCATCATCATCATCTACAACACCAACATCACCTTCGAAATTGTCGCCACCATCATCGTCTTCAACGACACATTCACCATCATCTCCGAAACCATCAACAACTAGTTCTCCCCCACCATTATCTCCATCTCCAACAGTGTCAGTGCCTAGTTCTCCCTCAGTACCTTTTGGTAAATCACCAGTGGAGTGGTTTCACGCACCACCTCCGCCTGCAGGGTCATTGCCGGAGACACCAACAACGCCATTACCCTCGTCGCAAACACCACCACAATCACTGCCATCTCCTTCAATTTCATCTCCACCGCCAACAACGGACTCACCAACTCCTTCGGTACAATCTCCTCCATTTACCACTCACTCACCACCGTTGCCTTCGGTACAATCACCTCCACCATCACCAATCGAATCACCTCTGCCATCATCTCCGATCCAATCATCTCCACCATCATCTTCTGAACAATCACCTCCGTCGTCATCTCCAGTACAATCATCTCCACCATCATCTTCAGGAGGACAATCACCTCTGTCCTCACCTTCGGTACAATCATCTCCACCATCATCTTCCAGACAGTCACCTCCGGAACAATCATCTCCGCCATCATCTTTCGGACAGTCACCTCCGTCATCAACTCCGATACAATCATCTCCGCCATCATCTTCCGGACAGTCACCTCCGTCGTCACCTCCGGTACAATCATTTGCGCCATCATCTTCAGGACAGTCACCTCCGTCGTCATCTCCTGTACAATCATCTCCGCCATCATCTTCAGGACAGTCACCTCCATCGTCATCTTCAATACAATCACCTTTGCCATCACCTTCGGTACAATCACCACCACCTCCAGTGCACTCGCCACAACCCCCGGTACAATCTCCTCCATCACCCGTGAACTCACCACCTCCTCCTGTACAATCTCCTCCGCCGCCAGTGAACTCACCACCTCCTCCTGTACAATCTCCTCCGCCGCCAGTATACTCACCACCTCCTCCAGTACAATCTCCTCCCCCGCCAATGCACTCACCACCTCCTCCCGTACAATCTCCTCCTCCTCCTCCTCCTCCAGTGTACTCACCGCCTCCACCGACTCAATCACCACCACCACCACCAATGCAGTCTCCTCCACCACCAACGTACTCACCGCCGCCTCCTCCAATCCAATCACCACCTCCACCACCACCAACACAACCTCCCCCACCACCACTTGTTTTCTCACCACCACCACCAGTGTACTCTCCTCCACCACCGATAACATCCCCACCTCCACCTCCTGTCTCCTCTCCACCACCATCAACACCAACACCACCACCACCATCACCAGCAGAGTCCCCAGAGGTTTATATCTTACCACCAGTGGGTGGGTTGAGCTATGCATCACCACCTCCACCAATCTTCAAGGGCTACTAAATTTAATTACTAGCAATTTCATGTAACACAATCGACCATGCAATATTGTATTACTATCATATTTTATCATATTCATGCATGTAACGTATTTATTTAATTTTATTTTTTGCATATTTAATGTCTCTAAGAATGCGAGATTATTTTCCTCAAAGGAAGAATTTTTAAGAAGCCAAATTTCCTAGATTTAAGTTTGTGGATGAGATTTATATTTTCATGACTCTCAAATGAAAAAAAATAAACATGCAAAAGTTGTGCTCTAAATTTATCCATTATGGTGATAGCAGCGCTAGCTAACTGATCATAGTGTCTGCCATCGACTTAATCGAGTAAAGTTAGTTTGCTGCTGGTTTTTTGGTGCAAACTAATTATTCATCATATATAAACATAGCTAATTGATAACTTCTTCTTTCGATTTAATTGATCAGGAAAACAAACTTGTTATAACATTTGTTGTGGATTGATATCCAAATTAACAATCCATCTTGAGGTTGAGATGAATTGCATTATCCTGTTGACATATGACTTGCAAAAAACAACACATCAAAGTGCATCATTTAGTTTTGTTTTGATCAAACCATGGTTCCCAATGTCTTTCTAATATATATATATATATAGTAGAAAAAAATCTCTGGGTTAAAATGGTTAAATGAATAATATATTTTTTAAAACATATGATTTTTTTTTCTAAACTCTAAAATGGACCCTTAGGCTATAGCTCGAGTAGGCTATTACCTGGCTTCGCTCTTGGCGACACATTTAGTCACAATGGTACAATGAAAACATCGGGAGAATAGAGAGACTGAGGGAGGTAGAGAAAAGAGGAGAGTATACGACAATCAAAGAGGGAGAGGGTGTTGATGATCGACAATGGTGGACACGACAACAATGGTTACAATAGGCAAGCGCACTAGGACGGATGTGAAGAGAAAGGTGTTAAGAGGAGAGGAATCAAGGAGTGAAATAGATGCAAAGAGGAAGGTGTGGTGGAGAGGAATCAGAGAATAGGAAGAAAAATAAAATAAAATAGAATAATTCTTTTAAATATCACTATCTAATTAAATACGATGAGCGTGATTGGAACCCACTTGAATCAAATTAATATTTATCTAGTAAATAGACTTCAACAAATCTTATATTGACATCAAAATTTAAAATATTAGTTCAATTCAATTAAATAAATCATTAATTTTTAAAAAAAAATTTAAAATGAAAAATAGTTAAAATTATTTAAATAATACAAAAATAATTAAAAAATATTTTAAAAAGATAACATTTTAATATATTAAATGCAAATTCAACTATATATATAAATTTATATTTAATTTCATCCAAAAAAATATTTAATCTAAAGTTTTTAAATTTGATTAAGTCAAACTCAAGTCAAATTTTTTTACAGAAATTTTATATTCATAAAATTAAATAAATTTAATTCTAAAATTTAAAACCTAATTTTATAAAATATTATATTTTAAACTTTAAAAAATGTATTTCTATTTTTTGTTAACTCCAATAATTGTACTTATGTGACATAAATAAAATCATATTAAAATATTTTAAATTATTTCACTTCATCCCATACTTTTATCAAATAAAATACATGAAACAAAATGATAGTTAATGCCTATTTTTTTTTATTAAATGCTAATCAATAAATTTCAAACAAAATTATTTATATTGATAAAATTATACATTCATTTAAATAAAATGAAAGGATTTAAAATTCGTCCAATGTTACAAAATTTGAAAATAAAAAATGCCATAGTTTGTAAAGGTTAAGGTCTCATTTTCTCATTACCCATTCTGGTGTTTTGCCTAGAAAAATTGAATAGGTTATTATGAAATGAAAAAAAAAATTATATACGACTAAAATTAAAAACTAATGAATTTTAAGCATATTTAATCGAAACATGAGGTGATTGGATTAATCAAAAAATATAAATATGAGAGTATGTATATGTTAACAATTAATTAATTATTACACAACCATTCAATTATAAAAAATTATTATTATTATTGATTCAATTAATAAGTATCAAAATTGTATTGGAATAACATGATTCAGAATCAAAATTATATTGTTCCTATCAAAAGATTGAAATATAGACAAGGATTAAAATTTCAAATCTTAGATTCTTGTCGGTATTATCATCATATTACTGTTTTACAAATACTGCAGTCATTGTATTTGATAAATTTATATCGTATATATTTGTGTTCTTCTCATAAATTCTATTAAATGATTGGCTAAGGACCGTATCCCTATCCATACTTGATGCTCCAAGAAAATTAACAAGAAAATAATTTTTATTTTTATTTTTATTTTTTCTTTGTCTTCATGCTTTACCAGTCTAACTTTAGTCACCTAATAGTCCTACGTTATCTTGAGTACTAGTTACAATAATAAAATTAAGACATTAAATGGGACTTTAATATGTATAAATTAAATCTTTGAAAATTATCCTTGTATAAACATACTAGTGCTTGCTTTGCCTCTACACAAGCATGGCTTCCTCCAACCCAACAGAGGCCGAGCAGGCTGGAAAGACCGCCGGCAAGGTCGACCCGCCGGCAGTGGCAGCAGAGCGAAATCTGCTCAAGGCAGCAGACCTCGGCCTGCGGCTGCTGCTGTTCGTAGCGACACTAGTGCCGCTGGTGGTGACGGTGACGAGCAAGCAAACTAATTACGTATACACCTTCAAGATGGTCGCCAAGTTCAACTACTCCTCTGCTCTTATGTAAGCAGTCCACTAAATTATTTATTTTATTAGATTATCATTTTCCAACTTGATTAAATTATAATATAATTACAATTAAGCAATTAATTGCAGATACTTTGTGGTGGCCTGCTCGGTAACTTGCTTATATAGTGTGCTCACCATGATCCTCTCTGCTACCTCCATGACCAAACCATATCAACCAACCAAGTTGCTCCTCTTCTTCGCCTCCATGGATGCAGTACCACCCTCTCTATTCAATATACTTCATATGAACTAATTATTTTATTAAAGCCTTATTATAAGAATCATAAGTTATTATATTCTGAGTGTTATTAAATCATTAGAATGAAATATAGGGAATCTTTCTAGTAGGAGATATTTATTGCAAGGCTCCAAACATTTTCTTTGGCATTTTATGTATTTTTCAAACCTATGGTCACTTGTCTACATTTATTCTCACTTGTCCTGTTCCAAAATTGCAACCAAGAATCTATAAGCCCCCTTATCTTGTGATTATGTCTAAATTAAAAAGACTAATGATCATTTAGAAGCTATGCATGAATCTGTAAGCAATAAAAGTATGCCAATTACCTCCTGAATTCCTTACCTATTTCTTTGTAGCTCATGGGTGGAATCATGGCCTCGGCTACTGGAGCAGTGGCATCCATTGCCTACATTGCTTTGAGGGGCAACTCCCACGTTCTCTGGATGAAAGTATGTGATCATTTCGGCAAGTTCTGCACCAGCATCGGCAGCTCAGTCAGCATCTCTCTATTCGCTGCTATCATTCTGGTCTTGCTGGTGCTGTTATCCACCTATTCACTGTATCTGAGAAGCCACAACATCTCTTAGTTACATCAACTCCTTGCATCAGCCATCTCTAATTATGCATTAGTTAGCAGTTAATTAGATATTACTGTGTGAAACTCAAGCACTTATTTGTTGTTTGCGATGTATACTGCTTGCTTCGAATCATGGTAATCATTAAAGTAACTTATTGAGTAGACACTATAGAGAGCATATAAGTGCTTGAGCAATAGTTCGTAGAGAAAATATAACCCATTCTAAATTGAATCTACTCAAATGTTAGAAACTACCTTTGCATAAGTCTAGAGGAATCTAATGTAGTAGCAGAAACCAACAACACAGCCTGCAAAATGAGAATATTGTTAGCCCAATAACATTTGTTAGGGAAAATACGGCCAAAGCTTTCCTGAATCTAATACAGTGGTAGCGAGATCACGTCAAAACCAAGAGAAAGGGAGTAAAGAAATAGGTATTGCTGTAGATGCATGAGGAGGTCAAAATTGAATCATCATAACAAATTTTGTGCGAGACAAATGGAAAATGTGAGATGCAAATGTTCTTCCTGTGTAGAAAAATGACACATTTATAGGGAGTAATTGTGGCTTGCGGAAGTCATGAGTGGGTTATGTCTCTTATGCTTAGTTTACTCTGTGAGATGGATCATTGAAGGGGAATATTGCATGAAAGTTTAAACATTGTCAAAGAATGGATTGAATTGATTTTGGCCAAAATTTGATCTGTCCAAAATTGACTCTTCCCTTGTTTACCAACTCCTAAAATCTCAACTTCTTTCTTCATTGCCCACACCCTCCTCCTGATCATCATCCTCACCCACTGCGTGCAAGCCTAACTGCAAGCTGCGAGCTTGAGGTCTGCTTGTAAGCCTGCCACCGTTTGGCCAGGAGCTTGTCGATAACTGTGAGTTTGCCGAACACAACTGAACATTGGCTGTGAGTCCATCCCATAAGTTGGACCTTTTCTTTCGGTTCTCGACAGCAAACATAGGATGGAATGATTCTTTCATTTTCCCTTTTTTCTTTCACAACAGATCTTTATATAGGCGTCCTTCATCCCTCTATTATCAAACTGAGCATTAGTCTCTTGGAACTGATTAGTAACCAGTAACCAGTAGAAAAATGGTTCAATGCAGAACATAGACTGAACACAGCACCATAGTGGAAAATTCGACGCCAGAAACATCCTCTAGAAAATTGCTAATAGAAGGGGTAAGGTGCATATAAGCTGATTGGGAAGAGACAGCACGTTGTAGAACATGGTAGCTGTGTTTTGGGCACACAGAGACCATGATCTTGCCAATGCTGAAGAGGCTATTTGGATTGTATAAGGGGTGAAGGGTAGACACCAACAGGGACGGTGCTTGGCATCATAGGATGGGCACAAAAACAAAAACAAAAACAAAAACAACAAACACGACTTTGATTGTCTCTGTTGATTGAGAAGTCAGACATACCTTTGCAATGCCACATCACGTGGAAGAGAAATCATGGACAGTAAGGGGTTTGCTGTTCAATGGAATGGGAAAGAACATGGGCAAGAATGTCCTTCAATGGGGCAAACACATAATCAATAAGACGTGGGAAGGGGAAAAAGGCTCAGCGTTTAGAGGATAAAATTCCCATACACTCTCTATTATCCATAAATTAAACTTGTAAAAGTGTAACGACCCGACTCCTCGGCCCCTTTGGCGGCCAAATCTCATTTGGCGGCCCAACAACAACCTGGCGGCCAAATCTCATTTGGCAGCCCAATAACCTGGCCCTCGGCCGTGCCGTTACTCACTAGGATTTTCCACCCCTGGCCAGTGGATTTTTGCCGTCCCCAAGATTCGAACACTAGACCTCCAAGCTTAAGTACTAGAGTTTATGAATCCTAGTAACCAATTGAGCTATGTAGCGACACGACCCCTCTAGCCCTATCAGGCGACTCTCTAGGTCGTGCCCTATGATCTTCCCACCCCTGGCAGTGGGTTTTTGCCTTCCCCGGATTCGAACCTTAGACCTCCAGGACAAGTACTAAAGTTCCTTGAATCTGGTAGCCAAGTGAGTCACGCTACCAAATTCAAGGAACTTTAGTACTTGTCCTGGAGGTCTAAGGTTCGAATCTGGGGAAGGCAAAAACCCACTGCCAGGGGTGGGAATATAGTAGGGCACGACCTAGAGAGTCGCCTGATGGGGCTAGAGGGGCCATGTCGCTACATAAAAAGGCGCTCTCTAGGCCTGCCCTACGGTCTTCCCACTTCCAGCAGTGGATTTTTGCATTCCCCAGATTCGAACCCTAGACCTTCGGGACAAGAGTGGGAAGACCGTAGGGTTGCCGGCCTAGAGGGTTGCCTGCGAGAACCAGAGAGGCCGGGGCCACTACATAAAAAAAAGGCGTCTTTTTATTGTAACGACCCGACCCCTATGGCAGCCAAATCTCATTTGGCGGCCCAACAGCCTGGCGGCCAAATCTCATTTGGCGTTCCAACAACCTGGCCCCTCGGCCCCTTTGACGACCCCTTATGTCGTCGACCGTCGGCCGTGCCGTTACTCACTAGGACTTTCCACCCCTGGCTAGTGGATTTTTGCCTTCCCCAGGATTCGAACTCTAAACCTCCAAGCTTAAGTACTAGAGTTTATGAATCCTGGTAACCAATTGAGCCTGGGGAAGGCAAAAATCCACTGGCCAGGGATGGAAAGTCCTAGTGAGTAATGGCACGATCGACGGTCGACGACATAAGGGGTCGTCAAAGGGGCCGAGGGGCCAGGTTGTTGGGCCGCCAAATGAGATTTGGCCGCCATAGGGGCCGAGGGGTCGAGTCGTTACAAAAAGACTATATGTAGATTTATGTTCTAATATAAATGTTTTTAAAAGAGGATTGAAATGCTGCAAAGTTAAAGAAATAGGTTCCAAATGAGCTAAATGACTAGATTTGACTATTGGGAAAAATAGATGTTCCATGCTTATTAATATGAGGGTTATCAACGAAAATCAACTTTGGGAAAATGTTTTTTTTAATGATTAATATGATACTATAGTTGCTCCTATCTTTTAAACTGCTTCACCTTTCATACTCGATGTTGACTTTTTAAGTCAATTCTTGAATGCCCCCCTTATCCCCTTTTTTTCCCCTTACATTATTAATGTCTATCTAGAGACACTCTAATACTTTGATAGCAAGATTGTCTAGATGGTCAAATCATTGTTGATATTTGCTCAATGAAACCTGCATGACTGAAGATGACATCCAAGAAAGATGAGCAAAGAAGCTTCATGCATTAATGAGCTTTACATTGGGTTGATTAGGATACTTGAAACTAATGATCTATACGTGTATAATGCTTAATTCGCCAAGTCTAGCTGCTTAAACAAATATATTCTCCGAACAAATAAATTGATCAAAAAGAAGAATGCTACCTTTTACATCATGTTTTCATCTGCTAGCCTCTGCTGATGACTCTCCCAAAGAATTTTGTCGATGCTCAGCAATTGGCTAAGTGCAGAGCATCTGGAGATCAAACTTTCTCAAAAGGAGAAGATGTTGTTCCCTGTGGATCACTTATTAAAGCCGGAGAAGAACATATTCTGCTCCAATTTTCGTAATGCTCTTCTATCAAGAAAGAATAGGATTCCACACCACTTGCCTCAGTGAGGTTATTACATTTGGATGGGCCGCAAGATGATTCCTCCTCCTCGTGTATAAATTAGAAGCAGAAACTCAAAGATTAATTCGAGCAAGCAGTAAAAATTCCTACTTTGAGAGGATTGAAGAAAGAGTGAATTAGTTACCTGAAAAAAGGAGTGGAAATGGAGGACTACAGCTACTCCAATGGAAGATTGGGAGGCAGGGAGAGAACGGGCTTCAGGTTCCAGTCGTGGAACTCCAACGATGGCGATGGAATCGACCGCTGGAACAAGCCCTCTTTGGCCACCTACAAAACCGAGGTGCGTCAGGATCACGTGTGCAAGCCGGTGCTCATCGGCAGCGACGGCAAGGTAATTCCGGCAGTGTTCGAGTACCCTCTCCAGACTCAAAAGGACGGAGGCCTGGGGCGATGGGATCAAAGCGGAGATGCCTTCAGCTCTGATGCCTACAAGCGGCGATGGGAACCGAGCGGCGACGCCTTCAGATCCGACGCTTTCAAAACCCAAACCTTCTTTAGCAACATCCAGACCGCGGCTAGCGCGGCCGACCCCCGATTTGGGCTCCCCAAAGCCAACATCTTCCCTCTCCAGAAACCGGAGTATGGGAGCTACGATGGCGTCGACGCGTACGGCAAGGGGCGGCGCCTCGAGGGCTACAACAGCAGCGGGTGGGGTAGCAGGCCGGATCCGACGGCAGCGGTGAAGAACGAGGCGTGGGGCCGTGGGACTACATGGCGCCCCGGCCGTGGATCGGAGTGGGGAGGTGCGGTGGAAGGCGAACTGGGGCGGGCAACCAACAATATCGACACGGCGACGGAGATACTGAGGGAGTTCATGAGACCGGCTGTTTCAGGCGAGGCCATGGAACGGGCTAATCCATGGAAGCCTCACACCCCAACCGCCGGAGTCAACCAGCCGACCATGAAGAGCTCGACGACGATCGATAGCAAAGAGGCGGCGAAGAAGTACGGAGGACAGTTCATATGGTAACGGCAATTAGCACGTGCAAGTATATCATTAAATAGTTTTAAGGGAAAAAACCCCCAAAAAATCCTTTAAGATATTTTTGTTTTTATAAAAATGAAAAATAGTTAAAGTTGCACGTATTATTAAAAAAAAAGGGGGAAAAATGCATGAAATGAAATAATGATACTTGTTTATACTATTAATATATAGCGATGCAAATAAAAGTGAAGGGTGTGTTCTAAGGTTAAAGTATGTCTTTATGGCTGTTCCCTTATTATTATCTATGAATGGTGATGATTATAAGCATTCATAAGTTTTGCTTTATGACTTGTGCGTGTTTGGATTGATTCATTAAATATGCACAAGTTATTTCAGTTTTTCATATAAGTTATTTAGATTTTAGCATAGCCAATTTGACGTCACATTTCGCTTACCAAATGAATCTAGGAAATATATTAGCTCTTAACGTGGCACTCCAGCTTCACTAGTAATTCAATCCAGCTTCACTAGTAATTCGATTATGATAGATGTATCTTGTATGGAAATTGAACCTTGATTGTTTGGGAATAGACTTTGCCTTTTATCACCACTGATCCGGTTGCGAAGTGAGATGGCGGTCTCAAGCGCGAGACGGTCCTCCGAGGATCACGAAACCGCTGAGGATGGCTGTGAAGCTGGCTCGCTCCTGTCATGCAAGACAGAAACCTTTAGAACCCGCCAGGAAAAGTCTCTGGCCAGGCACTCCGACGGTCAAATCAGTACTCGATGGTGGCAAGCGAATGGAAAGCAATAGAACAGTAAACAATGCACTATTGCGTGTACTTGAGAGATGCGGAGTGAAAAAACTTATATAGCCGGAGAATCTGGTAGCTCCTGATCCGCCTGCCACCCTTTGTCCCGTAGCGAGGACAAAACATTGCATGCTCAGAGGTGGTAGGATACAGTAGTGCATACTGGAATAAGGAAAGGGGCACTGTCAACTTAAATGCTAACGCCGTTCGGCGCCACTCGGCCTGACACCAGTATATGTGGTCGTAGTACGGGGGGACAGGGTATGACAGGAATTTCAATACATCAGCGGGATACTCGTCACTTGGGTCAGAACAGTATCAGACCTGCGCCAACCTCGTACTGCTTCTGGTAGTCTGCTGTCAGGGAGTGGTTGTTCTGCATGTTAGGGCATGCTAGGGCCGACTGAGGACCCTTAAAAGGAAAGTGCCGAGTGGGGGCACCAATTATCGAGGCCCACTGAGGGCCTGAGATGAAGGTGCCGACTGGGGGCACTGAATAACGAGGTCGACTGAGGGCCTGAGATGAAGGTGCCAACTGGGGGCACTGAGTAACGAGGCTGACTGAGGGCTTGAGATGAAGGTGCCAACTGGGGCATTGACTGTGATAGATCGGCTAAAGCTTCCTCGGGCCCGGGCTTATCCCAGGAGAGTGAGCCGCCACGCATCGGCTGGGAGCCAAACCTAGAGGGGTAATAGGTTGAGTTAGACATTATCTGAACTGGGAACCTCCGGAGAGGAGCGCGGGGTCATACCCGTGAGAGAGTCTAGACGATGACCTGAGCCTATCCTTTCGTATTTCCGCGAGAGCTAAGCCAAGTCGCCTGTATGGGCCTTCCATTCCACGAGCTCCCGAAGCCCGTGGATCTATCCTCTGCTGACTAGGCGCCAGGCTCCCGGGCCAGGCTATACATAAGCTGGCTCAGGATCAACCACATCAAACTATAGGGGTGCACAATTTATTCCATTTGACAATCAAAGATGAGGTCAAATAAGTACAAATATCTAAACGGAACATTTGACATGTGAAGGAGTAGATATTAACTCAAATCTTAACGAAAATATTAGAAGTGAAAGATTTTAGATTGAGTAGAATAAAGACAGAATATATAAAATTTAAATTTAATAATATTAAACGTAATTAGTCAATTGTTAAGATAGAAAATAATAAGTTATATGTAATTAAAAATTTTAAATATTTTGGATCATTTTTTAAAAGAATGGAGAGTTTGATTTTACATAAAATATAAACAAGATAGTTAAAATGGAGTAGAATATTAGGTGTTCTTTGTGATCGTAAAATATTTTTAAGACTTAAAAAGAAAATTTTTATAAAATAACAATTAGACTTCTATATGATATGAAACTAAATGTTGAGTTATGACTCGAAAATAAAATGAGAATTAAATGAAAGTTATAGAGATGAGAATTATAAGGTGAATGTATAAGAATAGTCGAATAGACATAATAAAAAAATACAAATATTAAAGAGAAAATCAAATTATATCTATTAAAAAAAGCTTGAAAGACACATTTAAAATGGTACCCACATATATTTAATGACCAATAAATATTCCAATTAGACAATATATAATTATGATAAATGTGGACATATCAAATGAGAAAGATAAAAAAACATAGTAGTTAATAAAAATAAAATAAAATAAAATTTATTTAAATATAAATAATAATATAATAAAAGATAGAATCCAATAATAACGTAGAAAGATTTATGTAACCGATCTCATTTAATAGGATAAGAGCTTATTGTTATTTATTGAAAGACAACATTACGAAGTTCTTCAACTTAATCGGTGTGTAAAATTTCAAAATAGTAAATATACATCTCACAAGTCAAAATATGAAGCTCCAGAAGGTAAATGTTCTTTAAAATACAATGGGATGAGTGGAGAAGTGTATCTAACTCAAATAACCTAAGCCAGTATTGGGGGCAATAAGAGAAGGAACCGATGTACAAGGAATCCTCAATTGAGTGTTAATAGTCGGGGTAACTGAACAAGTAGTATGAAAGATGGAACAGAAGAGGGTGGATAAATTATTATCTTCATCCAATGAATGACCATTTCCCAGCTATTTCGGTATCATTGTATCGCAATCTCACCTGAAGAGATGGATCCTGGTCTTGAAGACCTGAAGATAGTTGAACTGGTATTGGACTTCAGAATCGAGCGCTGCCCTTTTCTATGTGAGTTTCCTTGGTAATATGAGCATCATCAAACTGTTTTGTTCGAGAGGAGATTCGTGCGCGTGCTGCAATCTGCTTCTTGTGGTTTGGGTGGCCAACCACAGCATCAACCAATGGTCCAGACCAAGCATTTGCAGGCATCTTCTGGGAGGGAAGTCTTGAGCTGAATGAATTGTCTGAGTCCTCCAAGGAAGGATCAACAAGATATATAGAATCCAATCGATATCCAAGAGCACCATCTTGGTGTGGTGGAGGAAACTTTTCGCTCTTGCTCTTTGCATTTGCACGGGTAATAAGACGCTGCCTTCTCTGAAAGTAATAAGACATAACATGAATCCTAATTCAAGCACAAAAGTTATAAAGGAAAATAAACATTGGATGTTATCAAACCTGAGACCAAATTGAAAAAATGAGTTGAAGCAACTTCTCAATGGTTATCAAGTTTGTTAAAGAAGAGGGAAAAGAGTAAACGTACTGTTTGGTTTGGACTTACAAAAGAATGAGAGCAAGAACTAATATTATTATCCATGCGATAAACATCAACATCATTAGCAGTGATTTAACTACACCTTAATCTGTATAACAAAAAGACCTCGCCACATAGAAAGCCTTGGATTATAAGCTTAGAAGTTGTGCTGTTGCGGGAATCATCTCTGTCACATTAGGCAGTGTCTCAACCACAAGACCAGAAGTATATTTACCAAATCTTTATTCCTCACACCAACATACTTTCCTTTTCCAATTGTTTGAGTGCGTTGTGTAAGTGTAAAGGAAATAATAGAAGTTAGATGCCTCAAGGGGCCTTTATTGTTGCTATGCCCATTATGAACTGCTAGCCAATACATCTATGCATGGCCCTGCTGCAAGTTTTCTGTTTCATTTGAGATAGATGTTATCTACAAGTGAGTCACTATCTGACAGTCAATATTCTGTGATACTACTTAATATTATTCTTTTTCATGATAATTTTGAATTCAATACTGAAGCAATCACAGGGACAAAAGGTTTCAGGGCACAAGGCTCGGGTAGTTGGACATCAAGTGGGCCAAGGGCATAAAAACACACCCATAATCTATATGTCTTGTCTATATTGGTTGACAGTTGACATAAAGCCTCCTTTACTGTAGAAATTAGTATGAATCAGTTTTCAACCCTATAATAATAGCACAACAACAAATACTTACTAGAACCCATCAAGAAAAATTGAAAAAAGTACATAACAGCAATGAGGAACATCAATATTTACTTGAACTTCAGCTTTAGCCTCTGCTGCATGAGCTGCTCTGAAAGGTCTGTCACGTGTGCGCAATTTTTTTGATCCATTGGCATTGACCTTCCCACCAGCAGCCTGCAACCTGCACAGCATATTAATTACATCTACCACAAATGAAAAAAATAATCACATGAGTCAATTGCAAATTCAGAGAGAAGATAGTAAAATGAATATATAGACAGCAACTAGTCGGGCCACCCTAGTGTATATGTGTTATTTAGTTGCCGATTCAATCGCAAGACTAATTGTATACACAGAATATGCATTTGCATTATGAAGTCGCACAGTAGTCACATTAACACATTGTATTCATGGAAAGTGCATAAAGTTACATAATCAATCAAATTAACGTTAATTGTATACATAGAAATAGTTTACACCTGCCATTAATTCAAAGGAGACAAAGTAATCTAAGACTATCAATAATTATTAAGGAAATATAAGTAGTCTTCTAGCTCTCCAATAGACAACGTATTTAATGATTAAGCAAAAACTTCTTCACGCATCAAATCATGAAATAGTAATTCCTTTGCACTTAAAGAGTACTTTTTTTAGTCAAGCATGTTTCTTTTCTAACTCTATTCGAATCTTTATCTTTGGAATTATTAATTGGATTGATCAGACTTATGCATTGGGCTGCAAATAGAGGAAGAGGAACACCGAAGATTTCAGAGAACTTTTTGAATTTTTTTCCTTGAGAAATCAATCTTTACATTGGACTGAGTGAATAAACTATGTGGATCTAGATGATTTAATTAAAATTGAAGTGGTAAGTTCACATATGTAGGTATATGTAATGTGATAGAGTATTACCTATGCATATGCAGCCACCTTGGTTGGTGATAGGATGCTATCTGAAGTATACATGTAGCATACGCATCTAACAATTTTGTGGTGGTAGAATAAAAACAGGTTAATTACTAAATTTAGTCTGTACTTTTGAGATGTCACTTGATCTTAGCTGCGACTTTCCCTTTTCTTAAAAGCCATGTGTATACTCATAATGTTGTAAAATAGTCCTGAACTTATCCATTAGTTAGTCCAAGATTTCAAAAATGAATATTATTTAAAATAATCAAGTCAATGGCGTGATAACTCGAAAATTGTCAAGCAGTGCGTTAAGTTGACAATGGGATAGAATTATTACCATGTTGAAAGTATGTCTACATACTTATAGATATATAAGAAAATAATGGGACTGACTATCTTAAACTATTAAAGAGCAAGATTTCTAGCACTTAGATCAATAAATTTGAAGAAAATGATGCAAGTGAACAAATAATATTTATTATTAAGTTAGAAATAAAGAAAAAAAAACATGAGTAACACAAAAGAAAAAGCTAGGCAATAAAATTTTAGTATGACATGACGCTCCAAAATGTTTCCTGAATCAAATATGGAAATCAATAGTGGCTGATTAGTTAAGGCTATAAACACATAATTGTCCAGATTCAATACCGAGTTTACATGAGTTAATCTGCCAAACTAGTTCATCTGGATACAAATGTAAACAGACAAAAAATTATCATTTACCTTCTAGCTTCTTCATCCCTCATTTTAGCATCCATTTCTTTGCTTGGAGGATATTTTGGAAGGTCTGAAGGATCACATGCATGTGGAGCAGTCGTAAAAAACTAAAGAAATAAAAAGATAATTCAGTTGAAAAATACAGTCCAGAAGTTTAGAGGGTAAACTAGAAATGTTATTCAGTTCACAGGAGCAGAATTCCAAGTACAGAAATTCAGCATATCACAGCAGTTATGAACATATTTGAATTCCTAACATCTTAGTAAGAGCGTCGTGCGTAACAAACTACCAAGGCAAGTAAAAAGTTGATGAATATGTGGGTTCTTTATATCAGTTCTTTCTTTGACTGATTCCCTTCAAATCATATACTCATAATGTCTGTCTGATATCATCCTGTCAGATTTACCTTCCAAAAGGAGAAGAGTGATTGCTTGTTTAAGCTCCAAGTTTTTAAGAGACGATAGTGATTGCTTGTTTAAGCTCCAAGTTTTTAGGAGAAGATAGTGATTGCTTGTTTAGCTCCAAGTTTTTAGGAGAAGATAGTGATTGCTTATTTAAGCTCCAAGTTTCTTAGGATAAGATAGTGATTGCTTGCTTAAGCTCCATATTTTTTAGCATGTGAAATTTGACTGGATGCCAACTTATCGCAAAAGCTTATGCTATAAGGAAATGTATCAGCCTATACATTTATATCCTGAACACCCTATACATGTGAAAGGCAAACTACCAATGACATGTTTTTAGACACCTTAACAACTGATGTGCTTGAGAAGATATCTGAAAAATCAACAGCAATGTTTTTAGACACCTTAACAACTGATGTGCTTGAGAAGATATCTGAAAAATCAACAGCAATGGCTTGGATCAGGCAACATATGTGGTTATCTCGTGTCTGATTGTCATAATGAAAAATACTACCAATCACATCATAGACTAGAGAGATATCACCTATATACAATCCCAAGCATGTGCCCAAGTTACACACCAAAAGAAGCAACGAAATATACTCATAAGAGTCGGATCAATGAATTGACACAAGAGGTCAAATAGCTTAAACAAATCCACAAACATATGGCCTTAACTCAAATAACCAAACTTGAATTGTTGCAACGTACAAAATAGAGTATTTTCCATTTAGTTTATCTGTGGTAATCATCATGGAGTTAGTAAGGCCCAAAACAAAGGCAATGGGAATCAACTGGCAAGCGGCTAAGGCCCAATATTTTGGATGGAAGGCATTTCTTGATGAAGGCACAAAACACAACAATATGAGTGATACAAAAGAAGAATAGTAGGTGTCATACATGGGTGTGATGCTTGCAATTCAGTGTAGGGAAGATGATGCAAGTGTTATCCTTGTTCAGTGGCCACACACTTCTTCGACTATGCCAGAAAGTGATTGAAGGGTATGCCGAAGGGAGGTTGGAACATGGCGGGACCTAACTAGGGTGAAGCACTAGCTGGTAAGTGTTGCTGGTTTTCCCTTGGCATCACCCTTTTTCAGAAGAAGAGGAATAAGGGGAGCATGCCCAAGAACAAGGGATAGACCCAGATAGGCATAAGCTTTTGGAATGGTAGGAAGCAGGCGAGCTCAAAGGCTTCTATTTTACAATAGACACAAATGAAGACTGCTTCCACAAACAGGAAGTATCATGCATGAGTGGAGATTGAAGATGGGCCTGTGCAACCATAGTTGCTATAATGTTGAGAAATTGTAGGTAAAGTGTTTGATCAGGAGATGATGTCTGGAAAAGCGAAGTGAGGCAAGGGATTGGGTAAGGGTGAGGATGGTGTACAAGTGAAGGCAGTGCAAAGACCATGAAGGTAATGCACACATCCACATTCAATCAACACTGACAAATGAATATCACGATGGAAACAACACTAATTCCATATCAAGCCCCTGATGGGAATATTATTAGTGTTTGATCTACTGATAGTCTCCATTACCTATGTTTCTTGTTCATCAATGTAAAAATTACAATTTACATTCTGTATTACGTGCTATTTACAACTAGATCCCTTAGTATTATGGTATGATCTAACATTATTAAACAGACAATGTTCAGTAACGTAAAGCAATAATTTAGGAGACTTCTTTTATTAAACAATGTAAGGCATTTTCTATAGGTTTGGAATTCCTTCCACCTCCAGATTGATTAAAGATGATAGAACTACAAGATACAAAGCTACAGAAGAAGATAAAGATAGTTCAGAAATACTCACCTCACTATTTAAGGCTGCAGTAGCAGTTTGCCGGTCTGCAGGATCAATTGCAAGAAGAGTTTCAATCAATAGCAAGGATGGTGGTGGGAAATCTTTAAATGTTTCTCGTATGCACCGTTTATAAGGCTGTTGGGGTTTAAAAATTGTAGCATGAGGTAACTTCGACCTTTTCCAGTATTCATCTGAAGGAGAACCACACAGTTTGAAGATTTTATGCAGCTGTTCAACCTAACGAAGACAATATATATCAACAGAAAGAGATAAGGACCTATGCCGTATCCATAGGCATTACTGTTTTTATTAATGCATGGAAAATCAAGTAAATCATTAACAATGTCTGTTAACTCATAAGTTACAAGCACACCTAGATCAGGTACACTTTCAAACTACAGTGCAATTTAACAATTATCATATATGATGCATTTATGGAAAGATGTAAACCATAATATAGCAAGGTGTATAAATTCCTTCAAATCTCCTTTATCAGCATATCTATCTACAGTATGTTATCAATCTATCTTTTTTTGGAAGTAATTATTATCAGATAACCAACACCCAAGATTGAAGCACAATAGTTAAGCAACTGCATAGCATAACCATGTAGATATTATGTTGCGAATTTCCATATCATACATTATGATCTTTGGTGCAACAAAATAAGTTATTTCTTCAAAATATTTGGGAGTGATTGCATAGTTCGTATCCCTTCGTTCAAATATGCATATAGACCATATTACTAGTATCTGCATCTTTTAAATCACGATAATCGCCCTGACAGTCAAGATAAATAATCTTAAAAACCTTTTTAATCTTCCATATAATACTCAGAATGAAACTTTCATCTCTAATATTTAAGGTATTGGTATAATCATAGTTAGCTCACAGGTTAACATATACATGCTTTCAAAAAATATATATATAGCCATTATACAACAAAGATGACTAACTTAAACCTATCTCTCGGGGAGTAACCTAAAAACAGCATTGTTTTTTTCTGCAAGGACTGGATTACCTACAGAACTATGACAGCAGTAATCTTCCACAGAATTGGTCTCTTGGACAGCCTTTTCAACCCTCACCCAACACAACATCTCAGTCATGATTTCTGAACTCCTCTATAACATATTAATTAATTCTTAATTGTGTGTTAGTAAACATTTCAGTTTTGACTATGTCCATTACAGCATCTCAAATGACTAGTTCTTCTCAAATAACGCAAGGTTTTATGCTACTTCTGGATGAGGTATACACAATGCACAATAATTATCAAAATTCAAATTATATGCAGAAAACTTGTTTTTCCTAACTCATCAATCCATCAGATTTTTATGGCTAAGGAATCTCCTCCCTTATCATTTTGTTGATTCTTAAATAAAATGTACATAAGATTGATCATTTTTTCCCTCATCTAGTCTGTCTAAAATATTCTAAAAAAAAAATTAAGTGGCTTAACTAATAAGCTAGCTTGAGAGAGATCAGATAGTTGAGAATTACGACAATATGAGATTATACAAGCATATGGCTATGTGGGGGACATATCCAAGGTGGTGCAGCACTGTATGCACACATGCTACTGCATGAAACAAATTTTCTACGATGATAACGAGAAGTGTTAATTTGCTAATAATCCTAGTACTTAACTGCAATTGTTGTCTCTTGAATGTGCTTTATCCAATCTGAACTATAAAGGATTACAAATTTTTCCTCGATGATAATTCTCTATGCTCTATCTTGTCACCATTCAATCCTTTCCATCCTTATACAATGATGCTTTGTTCGATAATTTTTTTTACAGTGCATAGATTTTTAAGATGATATAGTTCAACATATTGCTCTACAATTGCCCAATAAAAGGATACGGAGACCTTTGCAAAAACCAACTAAAAAATATTATGCCAAGAAACAAACAAACAATCAAACAACTCAAAACCTACCTCGGTCCTCCCAGGCATAATGGGCTTCCTAGCCAACAATTCTGCTAAAATACAACCAGCACTCCACAGGTCAATTCCCACACTGTAATCCGTGGCTCCCAAGAGCAACTCTGGGGCCCGATACCAAAGAGTTACTACCCGACTAGTCATAGGATGCTTGCGATTAGGGTCAAAGAAAGTAGCCAAGCCAAAGTCTGCAATCTTGAGTACTCCCTCATTGTCAAGTAGGAGATTTGAACCCTTAATGTCGCGGTGCAGCACACCATTGTTGTGGCAGTGCTCTAATCCAGACAAAAGTTGGTGCATGTAACACTTGATCTGTTCAACATAAAATTTAACAAAGATTCAGAAGAAAAAAATCTCACTTTGAAGGTAGAAGTTATGCATCCAAATAAAATTATATTGTACTGGAGTAAAATCTTAGACTACAACCCGATGAAGATTTGTTCTTGATTACACTTCATATATAATTGGTGGAATTCTAAATTCTTATATCTCTTATATTGCCCCATATTGTCGGACAATTTAAGTTAACTCGTCAAAGTTAACATTTGCAATAGTATTTTGCAATTTGTAGTGTATCAAAAGCAGTGTTTTTCATTTCTCCTCAAAATCATCTCTTCAATTACCAACTTATTCAAACATTAATTGGGTCGATGATCCCACCAATCAACAATCTACTACAAGCTTATGTTTCTTACTCGTAATTCTAATTTCATGGTGCAATAGAAGTAATCAATTGCTCCTTCTAGTATAGACACAGATGATTGTGCTCTTGCAATACTTTAAGCTTTTATAGAATACATGACTAATGGTTATCACAATCAACACCTATATTACTATACTGTGCAACCAAAATGTTATCCAAATTGCCAGCAATGATATCTTTTTTAAGAGTACCAAATACGTTTTTATAATTTTGTTAGACACCATCTCCATCTAGCAATTCTTGACAGATAGCTTCACCAACTGCCATGCACACGTATTTCAAGCTGAAGCTTGAATCAACCATGCCAGTTTGAGTTTTTGACAAATGCCAAACAAGAACGAATCAGTAGACTATGTGTTATGGGAAGGTCTTGCACAACCTTATCAAACAATACTATTTATTCTCCATAATTATAAGGAGATGACTGAATGAGTCAAAGTGTGGGGATTTAAATACCCCATATGTGTAATCATACAATTGAATTCAAAACTATCTCATCATAACTAATCTTCTATAGTTAGAATCTTACCTGAGGCTCCATGAATTTTATGGTAGGGCTCGCTGCAAGACCAGCTAGGTCATGGTCCATGTATTCGAATACCAAATACAAGCTACAAGACATCCTTGATGTCACCAACCCCTCTAACTTAACGACGTTTGGGTGATCCAGATGCCGCAGGATAAGGATCTCCCTAGCCATAAATCTCACACTTTCTGGCTCCATCATATCAAACCTAACCTTCTTCAGAGCCACGATTTTGCCGCTCGTTATGTCCTTCGCCTTGTAAACATTACTATACGTCCCCTGCCCAATCTGTTCATAACAAAAATGGAACCTTTAGCACACAAACTAGTGCTCCTGAATTGCAACAAAACGAGTTGTTCCAGCAGAAAAGTCGCCTTATCGATCTTCTCGAAGGCATCCGCCCGACGCGGCGTCCACCCTTTGATGGCCTCCCCGGCAGCGCGAGAGAGCCAGGCGGGCCACCCGGCAGCGACTTGCTCGCCGTGGACATGCCCCGGGGGATTGCTCAGCCTCGGGTCAGCTCTCGACCGGCGGCGGCTCTGCTGGCCGTGCTCGGACGGTAGATCCCTCTCCTCCTTCCTCGAATCAGTGGCGGCCTCGACTTTAGGGAGCGAGGCCAGCGATTTGCGGCCGGACCCGTCTCCCGCCGGCTGATCCTTCTCGCGGCGGAGGGAGGGAAGTCCGAGGGAGGCGGAAGAGGGCGGAGGCGAGGCCTCCTTGGCGAGGACGCAGCCCATGGCTCAGGTCATCGCCGCTCGCCGTCGGGTCTGAGAAGGGAGCAGGAAGGTCAAAGGTGAGGAGATACCCCAAGGTGAAGAAATAATTTAGGAGGATTTTAATTAGTGAAACTGAAGTCATTAGTCACGTCCATACGTGATTAGAGCTTCTGTTAAGGAAGGATTAGGAGGCAATAGCCAAAAAGAAGGCGATTAGAGTGGTTGTTAAGGGAGGATTAGGAGGCAATAGTTAAAAAGGAAGTCAAATATGGAGTGGGAAAAGCATTATTAGGCGGTGGTTGGGCTAACGCATAAGGATGGAAGTAGACAACGACAAGGAGCAAGTGACATAGAAGAAGGTACGAAAAAGAACGATTGATATTAAATTATCTTAGGTATATATTTTTTAACTAAAATGAATTAAAATAGCATTGGAATAAAAATAACCTTAATATAAGAAATATGATAAACTACCCTTTTAATTTTTTTAAAAAAGAGTATAATAATTTTAATAATTAGAGACAAACTTTTATTTTTTTCAAAAAAAAAAACCATTCCCTTTACTTCTTAGTTTGCTTATTTTATAAATATTCTAGAAACTCAACATATTATATTATATTTATTTATTGATTTTAATTCGTTTTTCTTCTTCAGATTTTCACTAGAAAATGGTGGTGCTGAACCCTTTATTTCGTACAACTCCTAGGTGCTGGGGAATAATAAATATATTTAATAATAAAATTCAATTTGACATCATAAAATATTAAATTAATAAATTACAAAATTATTAAACTATTACTTATTGAAATGTTGATTAACACTTAGATATGAACCGCAGGTTACAAAGTTAATAAGTTGATCTTTTTATTTTATTTTATAAGGAGTTAGTCGAACGATCCACTAACTCTTTTATACAATTAAAAAAAACAAAGATAGCCACAACAGAAGTTTCTTCTCACAGCTGACTCCGTTGCACGGTGAGAGCTGATAGCAATCAGTCCCACCGCAACCTCCACGGTTCCTTCTTCGACGGATCTTAGCAAGAGCTTCAGCCTACTTTCATCCTCATCTAAATCCGCCCCTGCATAGGTGATACAATCAAACGGCGATATGTGGCTAGTTTAGATCTTGTGTAACCTCCTCATGGACTTGTAGACTTTATTCCTGGGTATTTTTATAAAAAGAAATGAAAAATCGGAACAGAGTTCATGAAGACATGTTTTATATCTCCATCAGCACGCAGGAGAGCTTTATAATAATTTAACGAATGTAAAACAAGGCTTGTACCAAAACGAAATTACAACTCATAGTTCTACAATAAACACAAGATCAGTTTATGGCTTACTGATCATGTACAGATGATATACATAGACAAATATGAAAGAAATGTCACCGGCGCGGACCGAACAGTGGCTATATGTAGGCCAGAGAACTCCTGTCGTTGGCTGATTGGGGTCGGCCTCGAGTGGGTGTTGGTGGCCTCTGAATGTTGAGTTCCTATATAAAGCCCCGTGTCCAAATGGTTAGAGTCACTCCAAAGAAATTGCAAAATGTCGAATACACATTTCAGATATTTTCAAATTTGTGCTTTTGTGACCGATAAGTTGGCTAAAATCAATAAGTGGGCATTTGGTTCATGATGAACAGCTGAGAAACACATGCATATGAACAAAAATTGAGTAGTTCTGACCTGCATCCATGTGTCATCTAGGACATGCTCCGGTGAAGACTCCGGCGATTGAAGTGGTGGTGGAAGCGGATGAATTAGCTTTGGAACTATAACTAACCCTCTACCGACTACAAGAATTGCCCCAGCATTGTTTGCAGTCCCTGATGCAGAACATGTATCGCAATGGTAAGACATTATTTACTAAATTACAGGAACAAAAGGAAAAAAGTGAGGCGAGTTACCACAATAATTAGTAGCTGAAAACAAGGTGATTAATTGCCCCTGAGCAAATCGTTCAAAGCCATCCATTACACACTCATGCGCTCTTATGATGAGTTGTAACTTGTTTCTTTTGCAGAACTCAGTGACCCGGTCAGGCTGCATGACCAGAAACTTATGACCATCCTTTGCTAACAAAATAGTGTCTATTTGAAAGAATCATGGTCAGCAGACCATGTACTCTATTTCTTAATCTCCTTAACAAGCAAGAACTAGGACACAAACACAAGCATATATTATACATGCATGTTGAATATGCCTGGCTAACTACACAGGATTAGTGCATTTAACAATGTTTTTTTGATTGATATTCAAAAGCGAAAGGAAAAGCATGACTAGCTAAAAATCCAACAACAGAGACATATCACAGAAGGCCAAAACTGGAAAACCAAAGAAATTGAGGGGGCGCTTGGTATATATTCGGCAATGGGAATAATAATGGGGTTTGATTGAGGGGTTTATGGGTTTAGTGATAATCTAGTGGGGTTGGGTTATAAAATCAAGGATATCATATCCATATTTTGATTTTGATTCCCGTATACCAAGCATCATAAATGGGAATGAAATCTATTTCATTCCCATTCCCGCCTTCTAAACCCGCTTACCCAGCGCCTCCTGAAATTCGAACACTGCCTAGTTCCTATTAAGTAGTAACTTGGCATCTACCATCAAATAAAGATATTCTTCAAAGTGTAGCTATAACTCAACAGACACCAATAACCAAGGTATCTGTTTAATTGAAATACAAAGCATCCAAATTAACTGCTGCAGAACTCCTAATATGAAGTATCTGTATGGTCAATTTATCATATAAACCAATCTATCTAATATATTAACTCAGAATTGGTAACAGATGTTTCGAAAAACCATTTGCAATGAGAAGTATTAAGTATTTCTAAGATAAACACCATCCATGTACCCCAAATGTGACAAGGCCAGGTCCTCTTGCATTTGGTCTCAAACCCTCTATGCTATCATTTTCTGTGGGATCAGACCTGCAAGTTTAAACTGATATATCAGAACAAAAGAATGATAACACCATAGTTTTGAAATGCATAACAAGTCATGTAATGCAATTGCATGAGAATTACAATACCAAAGAAGATCCATTAAGACAATAGATCCAACATCCATGTTAATAGGCCTTTCAAGCTTCTCTATTTGGTCGACAGAATTTATGGACCTCCCAATACCACCATGCATACAGATAATCTTCTTTTCTATGAGAGCTGCAAGTGGAAGGTAGTTGAAGAGTTGATTAAAGCGTGTCCATGCCCATATCCCGTCACTTTCCCCTGCAGAATTTTCTGCTTAGCAATTTCTAATCACATAATCCCGATATAAATATTAAATCATCTCCTTACCATTCGCTCAATGCATTCAAGACGAAAACCAAAAAGGGCATTGATGTCAGCTGCTTCATGGTTTCCTCGGATCAGATGAATGTTATCTGGATATTCTATCTGTATAAAGATGTTTGAATTGTAACACAAAATCTATAGAGGAAAAAACGCCATGTTATTTAATGAGTCATACTTACTTTTAGAGCAAGTAGTAATGTTATGGTTTCCAAGCTATGCTGACCCCTGTCCACATAATCCCCCAAAAATAGATAGTCTATGTACCTAAAATACCAAATCTTTTTCAAGTATAGAAAAAGAGAAAGGTACCAAAACATGCAAATTATACTGGTTTATACTGTTAAAAAAATTTATTCACCATGCTACAAGGGATAAGACTGCACAACGTAAAGTTTCTGCCGTATGACCTAGTGGTCAGGGGTTCGAGTTGCAGAAATAGCCTCTTGCAATACAAGGTAAGATGGCAAACAATAGACCCTTCCCTAAGACCCTACATTGGTGGGAGCTTTGTGCATAGGACTGCCCTTTCTTATGTTACAAGGGATAAGATCCACTAATTCTAGTTCCTACATCTAAAGTTTAATAGCATCAAAGAAAATTTTCCCAATTACACTGTATGAAACAACCAGTGTGAAGCACATTTAAAGATAAGGAACTCATAACCTTAAGGATGTGTTCGGTTCAAGTTATCATACATAACCTTGGTATGTGATTATCCGATAATCACATAACCAATGTTATGAGGAATAAAATATAACCTAATGTTATTTGGTTCAACTTAGGTAATGCAACAACCTAGTTTAACATTTTACACCCTTAC
>JAGFNQ010010336.1:0-48730 GCA_024364735.1 Boesenbergia rotunda | reverse complement strand
GGTTACCATCTCACTACACACACATCAAGCCCTCTCCTGCAGCTTCCAAGTAAGTACCTTTAAGTGTATTTATGTTCTATTATGGTTCTAGAATGATGATACCTATGACTATAGAATATGCAAGTATGAACGGTATTGATGATGAAAAGTACGTTACGATAAGTAACGAAGAATGATGCTTTATCTTATTTTAGGAAATTAGATATTTAGAATAATATAGGGGTAGGAATAGGTATAGATAGGAACTTATAGGAGTGATATCTTGCGTGCTTCTCTCTGTACTATTTGTGAATTGAAAAAAAAAAGAGAAACTGGTTTTGTACTGGTTTTTTTTGTCAGTTCCGTACTGACTGTGTTTTTCCAATTCCAGATGTCGCACGAGATTGGCACCAGCAGTGGTTATCAGGGGGCGGAGTGGGGAGTTGCTGGAGCAGTTAGGGGAGGTGGAGTATAGCCCGGTCCTTGGAGTCCAGGGCAATATTGGGAGATTGGACCGGCTGTTCTGGAAATTGGAGCAGGAGGGATTTCCAGTTGTGGATGATCATCGGATCGGGGCTCTACTTCGTTCGTTGCCCAACCGGGCGAGAGTGGTGGCTCATCAGATTTGGGGGCAGCACGGATGCCGTATCTGCTATACGGAATTATGTAGACGGCTTCTCCGCCATGAGTTCCCGGAGGACCTGGGGGACTCGGAAGAAGATCCGGAGATGTACGAAGAGGATCCCGAGCCATTAGAGGAGGACCCCGAAGAGGATCCTGAGATGTACGCGGAGGACCCCGAGCCATTCGCGGAGGACCCCGAGATGCTGGAGATGTTCGAGGAGGACCCGATGAGCGAGGACGATCTCGAGATGTTCGGACAGGACCCCGAGATGCTCGAGATGTGGGAGGAAGATCCCGGGATGTTTGGAGAAGATCCTGAGGTGGCTGAGGAGATTCCCGAGATAGAGGAAGAGGATCCGATGGAGACAGTGGAAGATCCTGAGGTAGGCCAGGGAGAGATGAATGAAGGAGTGGCAGTGACTGCCATGATGTTCTTTGTTATGGGCATAATGACAGCCCATCTATTCCATTGAGTTTGGTTAGGTTGTGAATTAATAAGTTTTAAGTTAGTACTAGTACTAGTTGTCGAGTGTGTATTTCAATCTTATGCCCATGAACCTGATATTAACAATAAAGTATCTATCGTGTCACCCAATGGTATCAAATTATATGAGGCAAAAGATGATAATATGAGAGCATGTACTAATATAAGATTATTATCAATATAACTCATAGCTCATGTAGTGAACTATTATATCGGAGGCATACTACTATGGTTTACCCATAATTATGATAACATATAAGTATGATGTGTGCATATAATCACAGCATAGAGCGATTAAGGATACCAGCTCAATAATATGTTAAGGAAGTAATCAGACTTCATGGAGTTCCCAAGACCATTATCTCAGATAGGGATGGTCGTTTTACTTCGCATTTTTGGGAATGCGTTCAGAAGTATCTCGGCACCAAATTGCGATTAGCACCGCCTTCCATCCACAGACTGACGGGCAAACTAAACGGGTGAATCAAATATTAGAGGATATGTTGAGAGCTTGTGCCCTGGATTGCAAGGGAAGTTGGTGTCGATATCTATCCTTGGCGGAATTCGCTTACAACAATAGCTACCAAGCTACTATAGGAATGGCACCTTATGAAGCCTTGTATGGCAGGAGATGTAGATCTCCGATATGTTGGTACGAGAGTGGGGAAAAGAAGGAGATGGGGCTCGCAACGGATGTTATTGACAGCGCCATCCAGCTATTCAAAATATTCGACAACGGATAGAAATTGCTCAGAGCCGGCAGAAGAGTTATGCCGATGTCCGGTGCAGACCATTGGAATTTAATGTTGGAGATCTGGTATTTCTTAAAGTGGCTCCTATGAAAGGGGTGACAAGATTTGGGAAGAAAGGAAAGCTGAGTCTGAGGTATGTGGGGTCATACTTAATTCTGAAAAGAGTTGGTAAGGTGGCATATGAGTTGGAGCTGCCTCCGGAGATGTCAGCTATCCATAATGTAGTCCACGTATCCCTGCTTAAAAAGTGTATCCCGAATATGGACCAAGTGATCGAGCCGCAGATAGTACAAGTACAAGAGGACCTAAGTTATGAGAGCAGACCCATCCAGATTTTGGATAGGGAAGTCAAGAAGCTGAGGAATAAGGAGGTACCTCTAGTCAAGATCTTATGGCGAAGCCAGCGGTTCGAGGAAGCTACTTGGGAACGCGAGGACGAAATGAGGCGCAAGTACCCGAAATTATTCAAAGTTCGAGGACGAACTTACAAGAGGTATGGGGGATTGTAACGACTCGGAAAATTCTCTTAATATTTTCTTAAAATATTGAGCATGTCTAGATAATTTTCCGAGGGGCCCAGAATAATTATGTAAAATTGGGCCTAGAAATCCATGTTTTCTCATTTAAATTGAGAAAACTAAGTGCAAATGAGCTTTAAATGGGCTCCAAAAATAGGTATTAATTAGGTAAAAATTAATATAAACTAGGTAAAATTAATATAAATATAAAAGAATTTTATTTAAGAATATTAGCATAATTATGGGTGATTTTAGGGGGGGATTTTCGGAATTATAAAAAAATAATGAAATAAATGAAATAAAAAAATCAAAATAAAAATAAATGTGCATGAGCCAAGGATTGAACATTGGACCCCTTGTAACAACCAAGAATGCTTTAACAAACTCACCTAGCAAGGAATGCTTATGAGTAATTGAAGTGGAGGTTGGTTAAGAGGTAAAAGGAGGTGAAGGGTCATGGAGAGGCTCATTAATTGCCTCCTTGATGGGTTATAATGAGAGGAGTTTTGGGAGTTACTTATTCTCTCAATCAATTGCATTTCCTCTCCACTTCATCCCTCATTCTTGCCGAGCACCAAAGGGATGAATTCCTTGGGGAAAACTTCACAAGAGGTCTCATCTCTCAAGATCTAAAGTTCCTACAAGGTGACAAGGACTAGTTGTGGTCAAGAGATACCAAGTCCTCTTCCTTCTCCTCTTTCAAGGTTCGAAAAATCAAGATATCTAAGGTAAGACTCCCTCACCTGTGGTATAATATTTACCTATGATTTCCATGATTTTTGGCATGATATATGGGTTAGTTTTCGGATTTAATGTTGAAGGGAAACAAAATCAAGGTTCCTATGTTCAAGGGTTTCGGCCAGCATGTTTTAAAGGTCTATAAATATGATAAAAATCATGATAATGTTATTTAGTGTTCCCTTATGATGTTTAGAAGTTAAGTGTAATTTTTAGAAATTTTTGGAGTATTCTAGGACACCCTAGAGTTTCGGCCAACATGAAAGAAGCAAAACCCAGAACCTTAAGATCAAGGGTTTCAGCCACCACGTTTTAAATGTCCAAAAATATGTTAAAAATCATGATAATGTTATTTGATGTTCACTAATGATGTTTATAAGTTAAGTGTAATTTTTGGGAATTTTTGGAGTACTCTAGGACACCCTAGAGTTTCGGCCAACATGAAAGAAGCAAAACCCAGAACCTTAAGTTCAAGGGTTTCGGCCACCATGTTTTAAATGTCTAAAAATATGTTAAAAATCATGATAATGTTATTTGATGTTCCCTTATTATTTTTAGAAGTTAAGTATAATTTTTGGGAATTTTTGGAGTACTCTAGGACACCCTAGAGTTTCGGCCAACATGAAAGAAGCAAAACCAAGAACCTTAAGTTCAAGGGTTTCGGCCACCATGTTTTAAATGTCTAAAAATATGTTAAAAATCATGATAATGTTAATTAATGTTCCCTTATGATGTTTAGAAGTTAATTATAATTTTTGGGAATTTTTGGAGTACCCTAGGACACCCTAGGGTTTCGGCCAACTTGAAAGAAGCAAAACCCAGAACCTTAAGTTCAAGAGATTCGGCCATCATGTTCCAATGGTCTATAATTATGCTAAAAAACAGGATAATGTCATTTAATGTTCCATCATGATGTGTAGAGGTTAAGTATAAATTTTGGGAATTTTTGGGGTACCCTAGAGGCCCCATATGGTTCGGCCAACCCCAAGGACCCAAGGATTGGGGTTGAGTCTTTAACTTCAACATATGGTTATGCATGATATGCCATGTTTATGAATGATATGCTATGTTATGAATGATATGCCATGTTTATGAATGATATGCCATGTTTATGAATGATATGTCATGTTATGAATGATATGTCATGTTTACGAATGTTATGTCATGTTTATGAATGATATGCCATGGTTATGAATGATATGCCATGTTTATGAATGATATGCCATGTTATGAATGATATGCCATGTTTACGAATGTTATGTCATGTTTCTGAATGATATGCCATGGTTATGAATGATATGCCATGTTTATGAATGATATGTCATGTTTATGAATGATATGTCATGTTATGAATGATATGCCATGTTTACGAATGTTATGTCATGTTTATGAATGATATGCCATGGTTATGAATGATATGCCATGGTTATGAATGATATGCCATATTATGAATGATATGCCATGTATATGAATGTATACCATGCTCTATGAATGATGTGTACAAACACCATGTCTAAGAATGAAGATGATGAATGACAAGTATGATGAATGAAAGATGATGCTTATGCCTTTAAGGCATAAATATGCTAAGACGGCACGGTCGATGGTCGACGGTACGACGGTCGTGAGGATCGGTAAATGGGCCGGTAGACGGGCCGAGCCGTAACAAGTTATGCTATGTTAAAGTTGCCATGAATGCCATATGAATGATGAAGCATGAAAAGTATTTTACTTTATGTATGGGCTTGTACCAGACTGAAGTATGGGTCCAAGGGATGGGCACCTTAAGAATGCCCCAGTTTTGGAATACCGTAGCTGTCCACGGTTCTGGCACTACCGAAGCTGTGCAACAGGGATGGGCTCCTTAAGAAGCGCCTCGGTTCGGGGACTACCGATTATGCTGTCCTTACCCTAGTAGGTCGGGGCTAGCTACCTCGGATCTACTAGGGATGCGCGCTATGATGTATGTATGTGGTACAAGCCGGGGACCCCAAATGATGTTATGATGATGATGTTTAAGCATTTTCAAAGTATGTTTTAAAAGTTAAGCATCCTTATGTATATGCATTCCACCCATGCATCCATTCATGATATGCATTATGCTATGTTGATAAGATGATATGCTTACGTTTCATGTTAAGAAGTATGCATGAGAATGAATGATCTATGCCATGATTATGTTAGGAAGATGTTCATATGCTATGATAGGTATTATGCCATGCTACCATGTTTATGATTTATGCCATGAAAGATGCCATGCTACTATGTTTATGATTTATGCCATGAAAGATGCCATGCTACTATGTTTATGATTTATGCCATGAAAGATGCCATGCTACTATGTTTATGATTTATGCCATGAATTATGCCATGCTTAGAATGTCTACTATGTTTATGAGTTATGCCATGCTTAGAATGTCTACTATGTTTATGTTCATGCCATGCTATGTATACGATAAGTGATGTAAGATGTTATGTTCAAAGTAGAGCACCAAGTATGTTAATGTTTTATGTGCTCATTATGAGATGATGAATGATGAATGGTTTTGTGAGTAGGAAGGAGTCTTACTAAGCCTGTGTGCTTATAGTCTTATTTCCTTATACCGCAGATCATTCAAGGGGATAACGAGGAAGCAGCAGGAGGGCCTAAAGTATGTGTGTGATGGTGACTTGGCCCATGAAATCGAATGTGTTAACCGTTTATGCTAAGAACATTATTTTGCTACCTATATGCTCGAATAGTGACATATGGAACTTTATGATAAGATGTCAAGTATGATATGATATGAACCTTATGGTATGATGTTAAGCATGTTATGATATGATGTTAAGCATGACGTTCATATGCTAAGTTCCATGTCGTTATATTAGGGATGGTAGTAGGGGCATGTATATGTAAGGTTTAAGTTATTCCGCTGCAGTATGATGTTACATGCCTTATGTATGTCAGCGTAACGCCATTTAAAAAAAAATGGGCGTTGCATTAATTGCATGGTTTAAACGCATATGTATGAAGTTTTAAATTATTCCGCTACATTAAGATCTCCATATGTGTATATGTATGTTCGAGTAGCGCTGCCTTTCGCCTACATCGTAGGGCGGGAAGGGCGGGTGTTACAATTCCTCATCAGGGTGGTACTTTCGCTCTATGTATTTACTTGCCTTATGGACTCGTGATTCCTTCGAATTTGCAACCGCACCATTTTAATCACAACAAAATGTGATATCCCTGAGCAAACTAGGAGTCACATCGAAGTCCATCTTGAGGTTCCTAAACCATGTAGCTCTTTTGGCTGTCTGAGAGACTGCCAACCATCTAGCTTCTATGGTGGAGTACATCACGCAGCCGCTGCGCGACACTCTTCCACACAATGGTTCCGCCTCCTAAAAGTAAACACAAACCCCCGAGGAATACCTATATTTGCCCCTATCTTGATTGGAATTCTGTATCCATATATCCCACAGGATATTGATTTGCCCGGTAAACTATCATATAATCCTTAGTCATTCTCAAGCACTAATATATGCTTTTACTGCAATCCAATTTCCTTGACCTGGGTTACTCCGATATCTGTGAACCATTCCCAAGGCACAACAGATATCCGGTCTCATTTTTAGCATACATGGGGCTTCCTATAGCTGATGTTAAAGGAACTACCATTACCTACTCTATCCCCTTTGATAACCTAAACATATCTCCTTAGATAGAGTAGCTCCACAACTGAAAAGTACCAAACTTTTCTTGGAGGTATCCTGTTGGGGCAATATATGGTCCGTAGTGACCATGTGATTTGATGTTTGGGCAAAGGGTTTAAGTTAGGTTTATCCTTGTTTTCTAATATGTGTATGTGAGTGTGCAGGATGTATAGGTTACACATATTGACTTAGCTGGACGGCTTCGGTACGGTGAAGGGTGGCATGGAGGCAAGCTGGAGGCTTGTGTGCACCCTGTTGATGCAGTCTAGGAGATTGTTGAAGCAGTCTGACCTTGTAACGACCCAAAAAATTCTCTTAATATTTCTTTAATATATTAAGCATGTCTAGATAATTTTCCGAGGGAACTAGAAATATTAACACGAATTTTAGGCTAGAAATCCATGTTTTTCCATTTAAATTGGGGGGAAAAGGCCCTAATGGGCCTTATATGGGCTTTCTAGCACCATGATTATTAGTAAATTTTAGGTAAAAATTTATAGAAATATAAAGGGATTTTGATGGGAAATATTAACATAATTATGGGGAAAATTTTAGAGGATTTTCGAAATATTAAAAAATAATAATAATAATAAAATATAAAAAAATTAGTGCATGCTCCAAGGATTGAACCTTGGACCTCTTGTTCAACCATACATGCTCTAACCAATTCACCTAGCAAGGGAGTGCTATGAGGAAATGAAGTGGATTATGGTTAAGGCTTAGGAAAAATGAAGAGTCATCAACCATGACTCTTCATTTGCCTCCTTAATGTGTTATAAAGAGGGGGTTTGGGAGTTTCTTTCTTCCTTCCATCTATTCCACCTCTCTTCTTCCTCCTCCCTCAAGCTGACCGAAACTTCAAGGAAGGTTTTCCTTGAGAAAACTTCACAAGAGGGCTTAATCATCAAGTGTTAAGGGTCATCTACAAGGTTACAAGGGCAAAGGGTGATCAAGGGGCAACCAAAGTCTTCATCATCTTCCCTTTTTAAGGTCTAAAAACCAAGATAACCCAAGGTAAGACCCCCTCACCTGTGGTGTAATGGTTTTTCCTTGATGTGTATATGATCTAAGTTTTTATTTAAGATCTAAGATGAAAATCCATGAAGAAGAAGTTAGGGTTTCGGCCACTTGCAAGTTTCATGGCTAGGTTTAGTTTCTAACTCTCAAATGATGGTTCTTATGATTTATTATGATGTAAGTGATGTTGGTGGTGAATTACATGAAACTTTACATGATTATAAGGCCTAATGAATTTCGGCCAAGAACCCTAACCCATGGTTGGACCTTGATCTAACCATTCAACATATAAGTTTTGGTTCCCTATGGCATGATGGGTGGAAATTATGTTTTATAGGAATTTTTCATGAACTTTAGGGACCCTTAATGTTTCGGCCAAGGGCAAGAACTAGGGTGAAAGGATTAGGGTTGGCCTTAAGTACGGAATCAAATGTTTTCTATGGCCTAGTATGTATGTATGAGATGTTGTTTGGGGATTTATGCAAAGTTTTCATGGACCTAGGGTTCCTTGGGGCTTTCGGCCAAGGACATAGCCTAGGGCTAGGGTTGGGTTAAAACTACAAAGATGCTTGTTTATAGGTTACTAAGATGTATGTTTAAGTATGATGGAAGAATTTCTATGTTAACCAAACCCTTAGTTTATATGTCATGAATTATATGTTAGGTCACTTGTGGTGATAACTCATAAATGTTTAGACATGTGCCATGATTTATGAATGATAGGTATGTATCCCATGATTTATGAATGATATGTATGTATGCCATGCTTTATGAATAATTTGTATGTATGCTATGATTTATGCATGATATGTATGTATGCCATGCTTTATGAATAATTTGTATGTTTGTCATGCTCATGAATATATGTACGTATGCCATGTTTAAGAATGAAAATGATGAAGTTAAAGTTCATGCCTTCGAGGCATAATGATGATATGGAATGAAAATGAAGGAAGAAGTTAAGGTTCATGCCTTCAAGGCATAACGATGAAGTTAAGTATGATGAATGAATGAATATGCTATGAATGATTATGAATGAAGAAGCATGTGAAAGTATTTTATTTTATGAATGGGCTTGTACCGGACCTAAGTAAGGTCCACGGTTCTGGACTATCGATGAAGCTGTCCACGGTTCGGGACTACCGATGAAGCTGTCCATGGTTCGGGACTACCGATGAAGCTGTCCTTACGGTTCGGGACTACCGATGAAGCTGTCCTTACCCTAGTAGGTCGAGATTAGCTACCTTGTATTTACTTAGGGATGCACGCATATGATGTATGAATGTGGTACAAGCCAGGGCCCAATGAATGTTATGATTATGTTTAAGTATTAAAAGTATGATTTAAAACTAAGCATCCTTATGATATATGCATCTGCTACATGCATTCATCCATGATATGCATTATGTTTATGAAAAGTATGTTTATGAAAAGTATGTCTATGCAAGGTATGTTGATGCAAAGTATGATAATGCAAAGTATGTTCATGTTAATTAGGATGCCATGATAATGTTTATTGTTCATGTTAATTATGATGCCATGATTATGTTTATTGTTCATGTTAATTAGGATGTCATGATTATGTTTATTGTTCATGTTAATTATGATGCCATGATTATGTTTATTGTTCATGTTAATTAGGATGCCATGATTATGTTTATATGTTCATGTTAATTATGATGCCATGATTATGGTTATTGTTCACGTTAATTATGATGTCATGATTATGTTTATCGTTCATGCTAATTTATGATGCTATGATTTATTTATGTTTATGCTAAGTTAGGATGTCATGATTTTATTTACGTTCATGCTAATTTATGATGCCAGGATTTTAATTATGTTCATGCCAAATTATGGTGCCATGATTTTATTTATGTACATGCCAGATTATAATGCCATGATTTTATTTATGTTCATGCTAATTTATGATGCCATGATTTATTTATGTTCATGCTAAGTTAGGATGCCATGATTTTATTTATGTTCATGCAAATTTATGATGCCATGATTTAATTTATATTCATGCCAAATTTTAATGCCATGATTTTAGTCATGTTCACGTTAGACTATGATGCCATGATGATATCTATGTTCATGCTGATGCCATGATGATATCTATGTTCATGTTTATACGACGTATGGATTTTGTGAGTAGGAAAAGGGTCTTACTAAGCCTCCGTGCTTATAGTTTTATTTTCTTATACCGCAGATTAAGCAAGAGATTTCAAAGGAAGCAGCAGGAGAGGCAAGACTATGTGTGTGTGGTCGTGACATGGCCAAGGGTTCCTCTCATTTCACTGATTGCATGTTTTGTTATCTTACAATACTTTTGTTGGTTATGCTCTACTTATGATAGCTATGCCTATGAAACAACCTACTACTTATGAAGTTATGGATAAACTACTTGCTACCTGAAAGGCTTATGAATGAATTATGGAAAGTAAATAATCATGATGCTATGCATGCTGGTAATAGGTTACTTGAAATGCTCATGGAAGCTTATGAATGTGTTACGAAAAGTTGATATCATGATGCTAGATATGTGTATATGATTTAAGCACTAATTGCATGGTTAAAAGTATGTGAAAAAAAGAATTTATGATTTCGCTGCATTATGATGTTTTATATGCACATGTATGTTTAGCGTAACGCCGCTTTATGAGAAAAAAAAAGCGGGCGTTACAGACCTAATTGTTGTTTTGATGTTGACATCGATTTAAGTTCCGTTGAGTGATAGTTAAGTTCGAATTAAGTGTTCTGGTCAAAGAGGGCTTGGTAGCTCGTTCTCTGGACCGAGTAGAGTCAGAGAGGGCTCGGTAGCTCGTTCTCCAAACTTAGGTTAGAGAGGGCTCGATAGCTTGTTCTCTGGACCAGGTTGAGTCGGAGAGGGCTCTGTAGCTCGTTCTCCGGACTTAGGTCCGAGAGGGCTCGATAGCTCGTTCTCTGGACCGGGTTGAGTCGGAGAGGGCTCGATAGCTCATTCTCCGAACTTAGGTCAAAGAGGGCATGGTAGCTCGTTCTCTGGACCGGGTTAAGTCGGAGAGGGCTCGGTAGCTCGTTCTCCGGACTTAGGTCAGAGAGGGCTCGGTAGCTCGTTCTCTGGACCGGGTTGAGTCGGAGAGGGCTCGGTAGCTCGATCTCCGGACTTAGGTCAGAGAGGGCTCGGTAGCTCGTTCTCTGGATCGGGATGAGTCGGAGAGGGCTCGGTAGCTCGTTCTTCGGACTGTCGTCAGAGAGGGCTCGGTAGCTCGTTCTCTAGACCGGGATGAGTCGGAGAGGGCTCGATGGCTCATTCTCCAGGACCAGACTAAGTCAGAGAAGGCAAGGGAGCCTGTTCTCTGGACTCAGGGTCGAAATGATTGACTGGATCGGTCTGAAGTCCGATCAAGGAGTTGGCACGAACTCTCTTGATAGTAGATCGGTCACAAGACCGATCTAGGATGTCTGATCGCTCTATTGATCGATCCAGAGAGATTATGAGGGAACAGAAGGTTTTCTAAACTATCTGGAGACCGATCAGAAAATGATCAGAATGGTCATAGAAAGATCAGAATAGCCTCTGGACCGATCAGTGAGACAGATCTGCATGTGGCTGATTGGTCCAGAATGTGCCTGACCGGTCAGCCACCTGGCTGATCGGTTAGGTTGACCGATCAGCATTGCCCTGATCGGTCAGGAAGACCGCTCAGGGTAGTTTGGCTTGAAATCCCAGTAGGATAAGGGATCGGTCTGGTGACCGATCCCTGGTCTCTGATCGGTCAGTGAGACCGATCAGAACTTCACTAGANTTACTGCCCTACCAAGAACCAGGCCTCTCCCCAACCACTAGCTCAGTACCAGGGGGCACCAGCGAAATTACACTATATGCCAGCCGAGCTGGAGGTTACCCCGATGTTGGAGGCCCTCCAACAGAGACAAATGCCAGGGTTTTCTCGGTTACCAAGGAGGGCGCTGCGGAAGCTTCTACGGTTGTCACAGGTCAGATACTTATTTTCAGTCAGGGTGCTACTGCATTATTTGATACTGGGGCAACACATTCGTTCGTTTCGGCGCCATATACCAAGAAGATAGATAGGCTTCCACAAGTGTTAGATTGCAGGTTCTTAACTACTCTACCTTCGGGGGAAATAATGACATCCACTCATGTGCTGCATGTGGTGCCGGTCGGAATTGCAGGAAGGGAACTTTACTGCGATCTGATAGTACTCGACATGCAAGATTATGACGTTATAATGGGAATGGATTTCCTGAGTAAATACGGTGCTTCTATTGAGTGTCGTAAGCGAAAGGTGGTCTTTCGACCTGAGGCAGGTTCTATGTTCGAATTCATCGGAGAGCCAAGGAAAAGAACCGGGAAATATTTATCAACTCTCCAAGCTCAGAAGATGTTAGACAAAGGACGTACTGGATTTCTAGCATATGTGGTTGATGCCAGTCAGGTGAAGAACCAGAAGCGGGAAGACGTCCGGGTGGTATGCGATTACCCAGAGGTTTTCCCAGATGAATTACCAGGATTAGCCCCTGATAGAGAGGTGGAATTTGAGATCGAATTGGTTCCTGGTACCAACCCGATCTCCAAGGCACCTTACCGTATGGCGCCGGTTGAATTAAAGGAGCTTCAGGAACAGTTACAGGAGTTGCTGGATAAGGGATTTATTCGCCCTAGTCATTCCCCGTGGGGAGCTCCGGTACTGTTTGTGAAGAAGAAAGACGGATCTATGCGAATGTGCATAGATTACCGGCGCTGAACAACGTAACGATCAAGAACAGGTATCCTCTTCCGAGGATAGATGACCTGTTTGATCAATTAAAGGGAGCCACTGTTTTCTCAAAAATTGATTTGAGGTCGGTTATCATCAAGTTAGAGTAAAACAGGAGGATATTCCAAAGACGGCTTTCCGAACAGGTACGGGCATTTTGAGTTTGTGGTTATGCCCTTCGGCGTGACGAATGCTCCTGCTATGTTTATAGACCTTATGAATCGGGTATTCTCGTCGTTTCTCGACAAATTTGTGATCGTCTTCATCGACGATATCCTTATTTATTCGAGGACCCAGGAAGAGCACGCTGAGCACCTAAAGATAGTATTGGAGGTTCTTCGGGAAAAGCAACTGTACGCAAAATTTTCCAAATGTGAGTTCTGGCTCGATCAAGTGGGCTTTTTGGGCCATATTATTTCCAAAGACGGGATTATGGTGGACCCAATAAAGATTGAAGCTGTGAACAACTGGAGCCGGCCGAAGAACGCCAGCGAAATCAGATGTTTTCTTGGGCTGGCAGGCTATTATAGAAAATTTGTGGAGGACTTCTCGAGGATTGCATCCCCTTTAACGGCTCTCACCCGGAAGGATAGGAAGTATGAATGGACGGAAAACTGTGAAAGGAGTTTCTTGGAACTAAAAAGGAGACTTACCAGCGCTCCAATCCTTACCCTTCCAGAATGCAATCAGAGCTTCGACATGTATAGCGATGCCTCCAAACTAGGACTTGGAGCTGTACTTATACAGAATGGAAAGGTTATTGCCTACGCCTCTAGACAACTCAAGGAGTGCGAACAGAATTACCCCACTCATGACCTGGAACTGGCCGCGGTGGTATTCGCTCTTAAGATATGGAGGCATTATCAGTACGCAGCGCAGTGTCGAATTTATACAGACCACCAGAGTCTGTGATATTTCTTCACTCAGAAGGACCTGAATATGAGACAACGTCGATGGCTTGAGTTGGTGAAGGACTATGACTGTGAGATCTTCTACCATCCAGGGAAGGCAAACAAAGTGGCCATGCACTCCAGTCGGAAGGGCAAGTGCCACCCTGATGTCTATATCTAGATTACCCCGACCACTCGGAAAGAGAAATGGTTAATTTTGGGGTCGAAGGTTCATCTCCCGGACGACTTTCCACCATGACAATATCACCCACGCTATTTGGGGATATATTGGAAAAACAGAATAGTGATCTGAGTCTTCAGAAAATAAAACAGGAGATCTTAGAAGGAAAAGGCGATGGTTTTCATATCGCAAAAGGGGGGAACTATACCTTAGGGATCGTCTATGTATTCCTAATGATCTGGAGCTTTGAAGGAAAATACTAGCGAAAGCTCACGGAACCCCTTATTCGATGCATCCAGGATCCACCAAGATGTATCAAGATTTGAAAGAGAAGTTCTGGTGGTCCGGTATGAAGAGAGATGTGGGTCAGCATGTCAGTACTTGCATGACTTGCCAGCAAGTAAAAGCAGAACACCAGCGACCCGGAGGAGTTCTGCAGCCACTTCCAATTCCGGAATGGAAATGGGAAGATATCTCAATGGATTTCATTTCAGGACTTCCCCGGACTACAAACGGATATGATGCGATATGGGTAATTGTGGATAGGTTGACTAAGTCTGCTCACTTCTTAGCAATCAAGATGACTTATTCGATTGAGCAACTGGCTCAATTATATGTTAAGGAGATAATCAGACTTCATGAGATAGGGATGGTCGCTTTACTTCGCACTTCTGGGAGTGTGTTCAGAAGTCTCTCGGCACTAAATTACGATTTAGCACCGCGTTTCACCCTCAGACTGATGGGCAAACCGAACGGGTGAATCAAGTACTAGAAGACATGTTGCGAGCTTGTGCCTTGGATTTCAAAGGGAGCTGGTGTCGATATCTATGCTTAGCGGAATTCGCTTACAACAATAGCTACCAAGCTACTATCGGAATGGCACCTTATGAAGCGTTGTACGGGAGGAGATGTAGATCTCCGATCTGTTGGTACGAGGGTGGTGAAAAGAAGGAAATGGGGCTCACAACAGATGTCATCGACAGCACACCCGAGCTATACGGAATATTCGACAACGGATAGAAACTGCTCAGAGCGGAGAAGAGTTATGCCGATGTCCGGCGTAGACCACTGGAATTTAATGTTGGAGACTTGGTGTTCCTCAAAGTGGCTCCGATGAAAGGGGTGACAAGATTTGGGAGGAAAGGAAAACTAAGTCCGCGTTATGTGGGGCCGTACCTGATCCTGAAAAGAGTTGGTAAGGTGGCATATGAGCTGGAGCTGCCTTCCGAGATGTCGGCCATCCATAATGTGTTCCATGTGTCAACGCTTAAAAAGTGTATCCCAAATACGGACCAAGTGATCGAGCCACAGACAGTGCAAGTGCAGGAGGACCTAAGCTATGAAAGCAGACATATCCAGATATTGGATCGGGAAGTCAAGAAGCTAAGGAGTAAGGAGGTACCCTTAGTCAAGGTTCTATGGCAAAGTCAGCGGTTCGAAGAAGCTACCTGGGAACGCGAGGACGAGATGAGGCGCAAGTACCCGGAGCTATTCTAAGTTCGAGGACGAACTTTCACGAGGTATGGGGGATTGTAACGACCCGGAAAATTCTCTTAATATTTCTTTAAAATATTAAGCATGTCTAGATAATTTTCCGACGGAACTAGAAATATTAACACGAATTTTAGGCTAGAAATCCATGTTTTTCCATTTAAATTGGGGGGAAAAAGCCCTAATGGGCCTTATATGGGCTTTCTAGCACCATGATTATTGGTAAATTCTAGGTAAAAATTTATAGAAATATAAAGGGATTTTGATGGGAAATATTAACATAATTATGGGGAAATTTTTAGAGGATTTTCGAAATATTAAAAAAATAATAATAATAAAATACAAAAAAAATTAGTGCATGCACCAAGGATTGAACCTTGGACCTCTTGTTCAACCATGCATGCTCTAACCAATTCACCTAGCAAGGGAGTGTTATGAGGAAATGAAGTGGATTATGGTTAAGGCTTAGGAAAAATGAAGAGTCATCAACCATGACTCTTCATTTGCCTCCTTAATGTGTTATAAAGAGGGGGTTTGGGAGTTTCATTCTTCCTTCCATCAATTCCACCTCTCTTCTTCCTCCTCCCTCAAGCTGGCCGAAACTTCAAGGAAGGTTTTCCTTGAGAAAACTTCACAAGAGGGCTTAATCTTCAAGTGTTAAGGGTCATCTACAAGGTTACAAGGGCAAAGGGTGATCAAGGGGCAACCAAAGTCTTCATCATCTTCCCTTTTAAGGTCTAAAAACCAAGATAACCCAAGGTAAGACCCCCTCACCTGTGGTGTAATGGTTTTTCCTTGATGTGGATATGATCTAAGTTTTTATTTAAGATCTAAGATGAAAATCCATGAAAAAGAAGTTAGGGTTTCGGCCACTTGCAAGTTTCATGGCTAGGTTTAGTTTCTAACTCTCAAATGATGGTTCTTATGATTTATTATGATGTAAGTGATGTTGGTGGTGATTTACATGAAATTTTACATGATTATAAGGCCTAATGAATTTCGGCCAAGAACCCTAACCCATGGTTGGACCTTGATCTAACCATTCAACATATAAGTTTTGGTTCCCTATGGCATGATGGGTAGAAATTATGTTTTATAGGAATTTTTCATGAACTTTAGGGACCCTTAAAGTTTCGGCCAAGGGCAAGAACTAGGGTTAAAGGATTAGGGTTGGCCTTAAGTACGGAATCAAATGTTTTCTATGGCCTAGTATGTATGTATGAGATGTTGTTTGGGGATTTATGCAAAGTTTTCATGGACCTAGGGTTCCTTGGAGCTTTCGGCCAAGGACATAGCCTAGGGCTAGGGTTGGGTTAAAACTACAAAGATGCTTGTTTATAGGTTACTAAGATGTATGTTTAAGTATGATGGAAGAATTTCTATGTTAACCAAACCCTTAGTTTATATGTCATGAATTATATGTTAGGTCACTTGTGGTGATAACTCATAAATGTTTAGACATGTGCCATGATTTATGAAAGATAGGTATGTATGCCATGATTTATGAATGATATGTATGTATGCCATGCTTTATGAATAATTTGTATGTATGCCATGATTTATGAATGATATGTATGTATGTCATGCTTTATGAATAATTTGTATGTATGCCATGCTCATGAATATATGTACGTATGCCATGTTTAAGAATGAAAATGATGAAGGAAGTTAAAGTTCATGCCTTCGAGGCATAATGATGATATGGAATGAAAATGAAGGAAGAAGTTAAGGTTCATGCCTTCAAGGCATAACGATGAAGTTAAGTATGATGAATGAAGAATATGCTATGAATGATTATGAAGGAAGAAGCATGTGAAAGTATTTTATTTTATGAATGGGCTTGTACCGGACCTAAGTAAGGTCTACGGTTCTGGACTACCGATGAAGTTGTCCACGGTTCGGGACTACCGATGAAGTTGTCCTTACGGTTCGGGGCTACCGATGAAGCTGTCCTTACCCTAGTAGGTCGAGATTAGCTACCTCGTATTTATTTAGGGATGCGCGCATATGATGTATGAATGTGGTACAAGCCAGGGCCCAATGAATGTTATGATTATGTTTAAGTATTTAAAAGTACGATTTAAAACTAAGCATCCTTATGATATATGCATCTGCTACATGCATCCATCCATGATATGCATTAGGTTTATGAAAAGTATGTTTATGAAAAGTATGTCTATGCAAGGTAGGTTGATGCAAAGTATGATAATGCAAAGTATGTCATGTTAATTAGGATGCCATGATAATGTTTATTGTTCATGTTAATTATGATGCCATGATTATGTTTATTGTTCATGTTAATTAGGATGCCATGATTATGTTTATATGTTCATGTTAATTATGATGCCATGATTATGTTTATTGTTCATGTTAATTAGGATGCCATGATTATGTTTATATGTTCATGTTAATTATGATGTCATGATTATGGTTATTGTTCACGTTAATTATGATGTCATGATTATGTTGATTGTTCATGCTAATTTATGATGTCATGATTTATTTATGTTTATGCTAAGTTAGGATGCCATGATTTTATTTACGTTCATGCTAATTTATGATGCCGTGATTTTAATTATGTTCATGCCAAATTATAGTGCCATGATTTTATTTTTGTACATGCCAGATTATAATGCCATGATTTTATTTATGTTCATGCAAATTTATGATGACATGATTTAATTTATATTCATGCCAAATTTTAATGTCATGATTTTATTCATGTTCATGTTAGACTATGATGCCATGATGATATCTATGTGCATGCTGATGCCATGATGATATCTATGTTCATGTTTATACGACGTATGGATTTTGTGAGTAGGAAAAGGGTCTTACTAAGCCTCCGTGCTTATAGTTTTATTTTCTTATACCGCAGATTAAGCAAGAGATTTCAAAGGAAGCAGCAGGAGAGGCAAGACTATGTGTGTGTGGTAGTGACATGGCCAAGAGTCCCTCTCATTTCACTGATTGCATGTTTTGTTATCTTACAATACTTATGTTGGTTATGCTCTACTTATGATAGCTATGCCTATGAAACAACCTACTACTTATGAAGTTATGGATAAAACTACTTGCTACCTGAAAGGCTTATGAATGAATTATGGAAAGTAAATAATAATGATGCTATGCATGCTGGTAATAGGTTACCTGAAATGCTCATGAAAGCTTATGAATGTGTTACGAAAAGTTGATATCATGATGCTAGATATGTGTATATGATTTAAGCACTAATTGTATGGTTAAAAACATGTGAAAAAGAATTTATGATTCCGCTGCATTAAGAGGTTATATATGCACATGTATGTTTAGCGTAACGCCGCTTTATGAAAAAAAAAAGCGGGCGTTACAGTCACAGTCTAGGTCCTTGAGTTGGCTTCCTCCTTAAGGGCTTTTACCTCCTTTTGGAGGGACTCAACCTGGACGTTGGCTTTGGATAGCTTACGTGATATATAGGAAATTAAATTGTACAAATCAGATTCAGGGAAACCTCTTACAGTGATTTGACCGTCTTCTAACATTGAATGTGTTCCGATTCCGTGGCTTTCTTCCGGCTTTGCTTCAGACTCAGTGTCGAGTTCTTCTGATGTTGTCAGTGCGAGGAGGTTCGAGTGGGTACTTCTTCTTCATCCTCCAAGGATGACTCGCCCCACATAGCTTGGAGCACCTTCTTTCTCCGTGACTTCTTTACCTCCTTTAAGTTGGGACACTCCGATTTGAAGTGACCCTTCACCCATAACAGGTGATCTCCATTTTGCTTTTCTGACTCGTGCTTGGTTCAGTCGGATCATCCTTTGACTGAACTAACTTCTTCTTCTTTCTCTGACCTTTGTTCATCTTGAAATGGTTCCGAGCTAACTTGACTAGTTTGGTGTAGTAGATGTCATCTTCGTTAGATTCCAAGTAGAAATCAGACTTGAGTATTGGTTGCGGCTTTTTCTTCTTTATTTTACCTGCAAATTTACCTGCAACAAGGGCAATACCTTTCTCGACCTATGTAGAGTTAGTCTGTTCATGTAATTCAAGTTCTGAAAATAACTCGTCTAAGTTAATTTTAGAAAGATCTCTCGAAACCTTGTAAGCATCTACCATAGATGCCCACAGAGTGTTTCTTGGGAAAGAATTTAAGGCATACCTTATTAAATCTCAGTTTTCTACCTTATGGCCAATGGCGTGAAGACCGTTCATCAGCCCCTGGATGCGTGCGTGAAGTTGTGCAACACTTTCACCTTCTTGCATCTTCATGTTGTAGAGCTTGATCAGGAGCAAATCCCTCTTGCTTATCTTGGTGTATGAAGTCCCTTCGTGAAGCTCAATTAGCTTGTTCCAGAGCTCCTTTGCGCTGTTGAAGGGGCCGACACGGTTGAGCTCCTCCTTCGTAAGGCCACACTGGAGGGTCTGTGTTGCCTTGACATCTACTTCTATTTTCTTCTTTAAGGCATCATCCCACTCAATGCATCCCAGAAGTTTGCCTTGTGCATTTTTTGGGATTTCCAATTCGTCCTGGATAATAATCCACATTTGCACCTGAGTTTTCAAACGGACTTTCATGCAGCTCTTTCAGTAGCTGAAATCATCTCCTGAGAAGAATAGGTAGAGCAGTGTTGTATCATTTTTGTTGGGCCATAGAAAATCCTTAAAAAAATAGAAACAATAAAACTTGTCTCAAGACTTGGTCTTGGATTAGTAGTGCGGGAAGAAATATAAAAAATTAAGAAATCTTGAGTAGTGTGCACCAACTTCGAGAAACGAAAAAATTTACGATCGAAAAAGAAATAAAAATATCAGAAAAAGGCAAGAATACCTTTTCTGATTGAAAAACAATGAAAAACCCGAAAATAGCTCAACTGGTGGTTTCACCGAAATTGAGCAACTCACTCTGATGCCATTTGTGGGATCAATGTGATTGATAGAGGGGCGGGGATGAATATCGATACGAAATTTTTCGAATTTAAAACGTGAGTAAATGCAGCGGAAAAAGAACTCAAGTCAAACAATGTTAATAATTTTGTTTTTACTTGGTTTGGAGTCTGTGACGGCTCCTACTCCAAGGGCCATGGTACTTGACTGTCTTCACTGGGCAATTCTATAATTCGCAAAATGGGTTACAAAATGTGTAAAGTACATAATAGAAATGCTAATTTATATCAACAACACTTGCTTAAAGAAGAACGAGGGTGTTTCGTTGTCAAAGCAGTGTGTCGTCGATCCCGACCGGTTTTGGCGCAGCGAACTTGAGCACGAAGAGCTAGAAACTCGATTGCTATTACTTGAAGTGATTTCAATTGATATCCAAGGCTGAGGGGGTGAAACCCCTTTTATACTGCCACTCGGGCGACCGAGTGCGCATAGGGGTGTCTCCACGTCGTCGCGTCGTCATTCGCTGACTCAGCCAAACTTTATCTTCTCTTGGGCGCCTGAGTGCTCTGAGACGCCTGAGTGCTGACATGGCGCGTCCAATCAATAGCCGCCAACTTAGCTTCGGCAACGCTGAGAAAATCCATCTGGGGCGCCCGAGACCTCTCGGGCACCTGTATACTCGGGTGCCTACGTCCTTTGGGGCGTCCTCAATGCTGCTGGGTCAACTTCTTAGGCTACAACACAGGTTAGTCCAAATGTAATAAATAATATATGAAATGCAAGTATGACAGTCGGAGCTGTCTGATCCTGATTTTGGATTTCAAATGAAATCCTAGGTCGGACCAACGCCTACCATTTCCTCTTCCGGGGAACACGTCCTCACCTACTCTACTCTGGAGAAGTTACCTTTTGCCAACCGGCACCTCCGGTTGGTCTTTTGCTCGACCTCCGAAGTTCTCAGATCTTGAGACGTCCATTCCTCGACCCGTCTTTATTTCTGTCCGTTGTCCTCGCTTGACTATGTCTTTTGCCCGATCTTTCGGATCAGGTCTTCGGTGCCCAGTCCTCAACCAGGTTTTCGTGCCTAACTCTCGGTTAGGTCTTCGGTGCCCAGCCCCGGCGAAGACTTCGTGCCCAGTCCCCGACCAAGATTTCGTGCTCAACCCTGTAGGTCAAGACTTCGTGCCTAGGTAAACTAGGACTTTCCTGCATACTTAGTAAAATACGTTAGATCACAACACAAACTTTACTTTGAACCCTTTGTCATTATCAAAACCAGGTTCAATCTGGTGCTTCCGACACCAACACATTGGGCACAATCATTAAATAAATATAATAATCATTACATTTATTAAATAGAATATGATACAAAGTATTTCTTAGACAATCATTTCATAATTGACTCTAAGGCTAACACTAATAAAAAAATGAGGGGAGAAACTTCCGATCGAGAGAAAGGAATGACTACGGACAGCGTGCATGGAGCAGAGATGGAAGGAAACTCTTATGCTCTGTTTACTTGGGAGAGCGGAAAGTAAAACTAAGGAAAAGTTTCCGCAGTGGAAATCTTTCCATTGTTTACTTCATTAAAATTTAAAGAGAGAAGAGAAATATAATCCATCCGTGGATAGTTTTGGAGCTAAAATCGATCATCTCAAAATCGGACGGAAAGCAACGGATGGATAAAAAAATGACGCATGTACCTCTTTTCATTTACAAAATTACATCATAAACCAAAAATAAATAATGCATGTACCCTTTTTAACTCATAAAATTACACCATATACCAAAAAAATGACAAATGTACCCTTTTGCATTAATAAAATTACACCGCATGTATCAATCTTTCTTAATCATGGTAAACAAGCATGTAAAGGAAAGGATTTCTTTTCCTTTCCATTTTCTTCTTATTCCCCTAAGTTTGTTTAATCCATCCATCATCTACTCTTTTAAGTAAACAGAGCATTAGAGAAGAAGGGAAAGGAAGGAGAGGCGACCCGTGACCGAGTGTGGGAGTTTGACGTAGATCGCAAAGAAGGGTGAGTTTAAATGGGTGGACGTTTTGCAATCCCACCCCTAAACCTTGATTTATTAAAACTCACCCCTTGAAAGTTTAGTTTTAAGCGATTAGCCCTCTCACAGTTTGATTATCACATCCATAGCCCTAAATGTTAGGTTTTAATTGATTTAACCCTCTAAGGTTTCATAATTTTAACCTTAATTTATCATATTTATTCTCTCGTGCACATTTTAAATATTTTTTTATTTAATTTTTTTACATTTAATATTATAATTCAACTTCTAATTTTTTTTTTAAAACAAATTTATTAACATCGAAGCTTAAAAAAAATAAATTTTTTTAAAAATTTGATGCTTTAAGAGGTGCCGATGAGATCCGTACCCTTCGTCCTCAGCACATATATTTTGAATATAAAAAAGAAGGATGCAACATGATTTATAAAATAACACGCCTCTTGAAAAAAAAAATTATTGTCATTATTTTTTAAATCAGTTTAGAGTTTAGAAGCTATAAATTAATACCACTGCACTATCACTATAAATATAAAAAATATATATTTGATATAAATGCTTGAGTCAGAATATTTTTTTTTTATAATGTTTGAACTATATATATACTAACGTAAAAAAATAACGTGTTGTCTTAGCGATGATAAATGACAGAGAACATAATAATGTTATTTTTAGACTGCAACCTAATTTATAAATCAGCTCTCAATTGTACATAGTGATAATTAATTTGAGTTTTCACAGCAAACTAAAATTAATTTAATAATTTGATTAAAAACAAATTTGAGAATTTACTCTAATTAAGTGGCGTGTGTTGGTAAAATTGATTAGAAGGAATTTTATGTTCAAGTTTATATGGTAAAATAATAAAGTGATCGAGTTTGTATCTATCAGGTCATTGAAAATAATTGTCGGATACAATGGGATGGAAAGGGAGGTGGAGAGAAAATAGATTTTGTTGTGAATGAGATTTTAGTCCCATATTAAAAGTTTCAAGGTATATTAGTTGGTTTAAATTGTTTTATAAGTATGTTAGTTGTGAATAAATGCATGGGGAGAGACTCTCTCTCACGCGTGGGTGCGCAGGGGATATAAATCTAGGACCCGGATTTGTACTGAACCAAATTGATTCGTGTGTGTGCACGACTTACGAGCGTCAAATGCCGGACCAGTCGGGGCAAAATTTGTCCAAGCGAATAAACTAACATTTTGTCATCTACGAAATTTTACAGACCTCAGCAACTCTTCCTCTCCGGTTAGGGAACTATGGTTCGGGGAAATCGGTTCGGAAAGTTCAGTTCGAGAAATTCTACTCTGGGGAAGACAGGTTAGGGAACTCTTGCTGCATACAAGATAGCTCGGGTCATTCAATAATTAAGTTAAAATTATTTTATAATTTCAATTTATTTTAAATTCTCTGACAGTATCTCCTCCAATAGTTACTCAAGAATTATATTGTTCACGTAATTTTTTAATTTTATTCATAGATATTATTCATAATTTATAATCTTAAATATATTAATAAATTGAATATATACATGTTCAAAGTTATTTAAATTTATTTATTTAATTAATTTCATATATATTAAACAACTATAAATAAATTATTATCAAAGTACTAAACTCAGAAATATTTAATTCATTTAAAATCCTAAATTCATAATTGCCCAAATTTTTTCAATTTCTAAGCAATGCACTTTATTACTACTATTTGTATTCTCCGTAGATGTAATTATGTTTATCGCATACGTCCCTTAAAATCAATTCTAATCAATACACCAATACATCGAATATTGTATAGAAATAATACCAAACTATTTCAACCTATACACCAACTTGGTGCTCCACTATTCCCGCACCATCTTTGGTGCGGGAAGGACCCGCAATAAAATCAAATGTATTAGATATTATTAAATATCATAAATAAAAATTAATTTATAATTATTTAATATATTTAGTAGTATATTTTAATTTTATTATACATATTTGTAAGACTTAATTTATTAAAAAAATTATTTAATATATTTTAATTATAATTCCATTTATACATTGTATCACTAATTTTGATTAAAAAAATACAATAAAATATTAAAAATTTTGATATGCACAAATATAAAATATATCACCCATCTGACTGACATACAAAATAAAAATAGTAATGACACTGAATAAAATATTACTAATAAAAACTTAAAAACATGAGTAACACTAAACCTATCAAATATAAGTATTAATTTTTAAATATAAAAATTATCATATAAAAATATTAATAAATTAACATATATGTTGATAATTAAATTACGAGTAAAAAAATGTTCTAATGAATATTCCTTTTCAACGTGATATGATTTGAGTGGCTGGTTTGGAGCTGAAATAGTATTCAGTGTTGAAATTATATCATTTTAGTGTGAAAACTATACAACATATGGTGTTTGTGGTTGAAAATGGTCTAAGGGATGTATAGTTTGTTAGAGGGTGGATTTGTTATAATGAAGTAGGGATCAATTCTCCATAGATGCATGTTCTCGGAGAAAAAAACTCCTCTCACATCCTAACCACTTGACAATCTATTTTCGATCATCTAATAAATCATTAAATGAAAGTAGATTATCTTACCATTAATTTCACAACTTCCATAATCTCTTTCCTAAACCAAACATGAATCTTTCGATTCATTTGGTTCTCACGGTCAATTATTTATTTATGGTATGAGTATTCCCATAATTTTTTTAATATAATGAGTCTACATTTTCTTTTTTGTTTGTAGTTAAACATATCAAAACTTATAAAATAAAAGTTCAGAATATTAGGAAGACTCTTCCGACTAGACCATATCAAAATCTAAAATTATCAACAAACTTGGTGCAACAATTTTTCTCACCTCCTAACTATTTGATAGTTGGTTATAACTTAACTCTATAATTTATCTTTCTTCCTATAACTAAAATACATTATAAAAGACACCTGACATGAAGATTATTGCTTTTTTAATAAACCGACTTGTTTACTTATCTTGTCATGGTATGCTTGAAGGCTTGTATTTTTCTTCGAGTTTTTGTCTGTCGCTGTTTGCATCAGCAACTGGTGAAAGAAGCAATGGCCAGCTATGAAAATTATATATATACGAGATAGTTATCCTAGCTCATTATAGTCAGTCTCCAGGTTAGATACAAACACGTAAATCATGAAAAATATTCTTGTTATGCCATCAGAAGTCCATGCTCACTTGAAAAATAGATAATATCTCCTTTGTACGACGGACAATCTGGAACATTTATATATATCATCTCACACATAGTATGACTCAACCATCACAAATATAAAATACTCTACAACCATGTAGTATAAAGGATAATAATAAAAGGAATCACAGATTCCAATTAAAACTCCAAAGAAATACCAATGACAAACATACCTAGACTATACACAAGTTTACTGAAATGATAAATACTCATTTAATAAAGTAAGTGTGGAAATAAAGACATTACGAAAAATAGAGTAAATACGGAAATAAAGACAATGCGGAAAAACTTGAATACGCTTAACATCATGAGACTGGCAACTAAATCCTCTCCTAGCTTCAAGTAATGCATCTATCGGCTACCTGAAACAGAATTAGATGATAGGGGTGGTGAGTCCGGGCGGACTCTGCGGATATAAGAGTAGATAACTGCATGACATAATAAAAGGTATAACAAGCAAATAGAAGCAACAGTATATGAACTCTGAAATAGAATATCATATGTACATGTGTAAAACTGAATGACAGTGCAATATAAATTGTACATGTATGTCAACCAAGTGCAACAATCATAGCTCATACAAATGCAGCAAATACAAGAAAATGCAAGATGCAATAAATACATATGATGCAATGACATGCATCACCCCTACCGCCAGTCAAGCCGCAATCACATCACATCTATGAGGATGAGTGGGTAGGGCTGTGACAACTGTACACACTACTTCAACAACTACCACTACTATAAGTGGTTGAGTGGACAAGATTTTGGGGAGCCAATTACTCCAAAATTCTAGGAAAAAGGAGTAGTCACTAACAACTTTATTATCCCTCGAAAACAACGGTGAGGATGTCAATTACTTGCCTACAACTCCAACATCCATTATCCATGAGTGGTCGAGTGTGGCATAACAGGACAGCTACTCGTACTCTATCAACTACCACTAACCATGAGTGATTGAGTGGGCAGAGCAACTAAATGATTGACGACAATCTTAACCATAAGGAAGTCAATGCTCGTCAGCATGCATCTATACAGATATAGTGCATGATACTAAATGCACAGTCAATTAAGTCACAATTATACAACGGTATAAAAAATAAATATCAAAATCCATAAACATGCAACTAATCTACTGGGTAGGATATATCTAATGACAACCAAACCCTAGTTATGTTTAATGATTATTCTTAAGTACTTGCATACAAGTAGTACTTTATAGATCAGGAAATCAACGGTGAAACTATATGAATATAAATTTGATTAGCTAAAAGATCAAGCAATGAAAGTATCAATGGATGATATTAAAAGACAAAGAATAAGGTAAAACAGTCCTACTCAGAAACAAAACAGGTCATGCATTTAAGTTCAATAAACTACAGGATATAAAGGAGAAGTACCCGCCTTAAATAAAATATATACTGCTTGGAGAGAGTCTTCTCACGCTCAACGTATGTATCCGAATCAAGGTCATGTGTCGAGGATAAAATTTAGCTATTTATACAATTAAATAAATTAGCTAAACTAGCTATTAAATATAATTATAATCTAATCGTAGTTCAACATCCATTCTACATATATGACACGGTAAGGACAAAAGGTTAAAGTACTTAGCCAAATACTAATCCGCAACAGCATCAAATTGCACTTATTCATATCCAAACCCAAATCTGATCAATTCCTAGCAGCCCCACACTCTCACGCTAGAACTCCCATAGCTAAGCCTACTTTATTCCTCAACATTTCTATTATTAAACACAGAAAGCCGAAACCCAACTTCTATAGGTCTTTACATGAAGATAGAACACCAAAGAACCCAACGATAAGCCTCACGGCCAGGAAAAATCACAAGTTTCACACTCTAAAAGTCAAGCTAAATTCCAAATAAACGGAACATCAAACTCATCGAAGCTTCCACCAAACAGAACATCAAAAGCTTCTACCAAACAGAACATCGAACGTTTGCTAACAAACATAATTACAATATCGTCAAGCTAATTCGAAACATGCAAACACCAAATTCCAAAACCAACCTCTACAAAGGGCTCACGGTAAGAAATAAAAAACAAACAGAGAAGCAAGATTAATAAAAAAAAAATCTACAACTCAAGCTCTCCGTTGAGAAACCTAAAATTAACTTTCCTTACAAGAGATCTCACCAGCGGTAGATCTCACTAGCACGGGTCATCAACCATAGATCCTCAACGATTCATGTAGAAGACCCCAAGAAGAAGAAAACTGCAGCCACAGGCGGTCCAGAAATCCAACGTCGTAGGATTCGCGTCCCATTTAGAGGAAAAATTCCTACAAAATATATTGTAGCTGGGAATCGAACCGTAGATGCCTGAGATAACGATTAATCATACTGCCGTTGTACCATAGTTTCAGGGGCAGAAGCTTATTTCTTTAGCTCCACGTATGGGATGCAATTTGTGCTTGGTACTTTGAAAACCCACTGCCTTCTGAAACAATTACATGAACACATTGCCACCGGGGCTATGGTGTAGCGGTAGGACGACTAGTCGCTATCTCAGGCATCCGCGGTTCGATCCCCAGCTACGGCGTATTTACAGGAATTTTTCCTCCAAATGGGGCGCGAACCCTGGGACGCTGGGCTTCTAGACCGCCCACTGCGAGCGCTTCCCGATTTACCCTGACGACTGATGGGAAACTTCTGTGTGGCCGAGCCGGTCGCCCGAGGTTGGTTGGAAAAACCTCGTTAATCAAAAAAAAAATAACATGAACACATTCAGCTCAAAGTATTTCATGGAGAAGGAAGCCACTGATCTTATTAGAGAGCAATCCGACATGGTAAACACACTACAAAACACACATCAAAGGGAAGAACTTCTGGATTCGATAAGTAGCTCTGACATAAATTGGAAAATAACTTAGGACAAAAGCCTCTCTTGAATTCTCATACTTGAAAACAAACAGCTTGTTGTGCTTCCTTCCAAATCTGTCTACTTGGCGGCAGCTTCTCCCTCAACTGCCAGAGGAACCGACTCGGCCTGAAAATAACAATGGAGATAATGCAGATGTTAGTTAGTCAAAATGGTAAACAATGAGAAAAATTAAGTAGATAGAGTAATGCAGGTGGGGTGTGGCTGTACCAGTTGACGATATTTGAGGGCATAGAACATCTCCAAGTAACGACGAGTCTCACGCCGTTCCAGGTTTGAGACATACTTCCAGAATCCGTAGACTCCAGTGAGTGTCATCAACCTTTCAGAGTAGAGCTTCCAGGTATACCTGTTTTATTTGAGTTTTTAGAGTGCTTGTTAGATATGTTCAGAACTTTAGTTTAGGTATCGAGTCATGAAAGAAAGCTTACTTTTCTTCAATTCTCTGTAGCCCCCCTACAGAGATTTTCTCCCAGTGGGTTGGGTCTTCCTTGCACTTCTCAAAGAAGTTTACGACGATTGCAGCAGCCTTGTCACCCTGGTAAGGATCAATGTGGAAGCCAGACACCCCATCAACTATAATTTCTCCAGGTCCTCCGTGCAGGGTTGCAAATGTTGGCAACCCGCAGGTCATTGACTCGACAACAGTGAGCCCGAAGGCTTCATAGAACGCGGGCTAAATACAAAACAAAACAAGCAACAGGTTAACAAAACCTTGAGGCAAACATCAAAATTTAAAATGGCATTGTTTGTATATGAAGAGCAGTACTTGAACAAAGACTCCTTTGGTATCAGCGATATAACGATAGAGTTCACCATTGCGAACCCGGTTCATTTGGGCTGAGATCCATCTAAAATGTCATTGCAGATTGTACTTCTCAATGTGGTCATACATCTTCTTGAACTCTGCTTGTTCCTCAAGATCCTTTGACTCTTTTCCATGATCTCCACATACCACCACAAGGTTTGCCAGTTCCTTCAAGCGCTCATTCCGGCCATAGAATTCGACCAGACCCGTTAAGTTCTTCACCCTATCCAGCCTTGCCATGGAGAAGATAATGGGCTTTTTGGTGTCACTCAGCACACCTCTGTAAGATTCTCAAGTTTGTCAATGCATTAATCAAACAACAATTGTCAATGCACCAGAAGCTAAAGGCCTTTAATTACTTGTGCTCTGTGTTATCTTCAGGGTTGAACAGTAGCTCTTCGATCTCTGGGTGAAGAGATGTCAATCTTTTGTGCTTTTCAGTGTATGGAAAATAAATGGACAAATCAGCACCGGGTGAGACAATATTGAATTTTGGATCAAAGACATCGATTCCATGAACAACTCGGTAGAGTCCAGGAAGAGTAAAGGCAGTGTGAGACTCATACTGCCCCACGGTATCCTTGCTGAAACCAGATAAGAAATAGGAAAAATCCATTTAGACCTATCTCAATAGTAATTTTGCCAAGAAACAATTGATTAGAAAAGCATTTGGCTAGAGTATTACCTTCCAGAGATTTCCTGGAAGGTGCTAGTGATGATAAAATCAGCATGATTCATAGCAATCAAATCAGCTGTGAATTGGCAAGAGAAGTGATACTGATTCTCGAATTTCTTCCAGTAAATATCTGAGTTAGGGTATTTTGTCTTCTCCAGAGCATGGGCAATAGTGCACTGCATGAGAAAGACAATGAGCTAACTTACTAAGCACCAAGCTTATTGGTTTTATCGAGCTAGGCAGCTACATACAAAGAGAAGCTCAAACCTGGGTTACTCCCAATTTATGTGCAAGCAAAGTTGACACTAGATTTCCATCACTGTAGTTTCCAATGATTAGATCAGGGGTGGCTTGTAGTTCTCCAGCCAACTCATTTGCAACATCCTACCGAAAAAAGAACAAAAGCCTTTAGAACAAATTTAACAAAGAAAACCCCTTAAATAAAGGTGATAGCATTAGGTTTACCTCAGTATATGTTTCTAGATATGGCCATACTTCGAAACGCGAGATCCATTTGCGGACAATTCCATTTTCTGTTCTAAATGGAACTCGAAGAATATGAGTGTGCTCAGTTCCAAGAACCTTTTCAAGCCGCTGCCCACATGTTGTGCCGACTGCATCAGGGAGCAACCTGGTAACCTGCATTTTGAATCAAAGAATAAGAATTTCTTCAGAACCTATTTATTATTGAGAATTCCAAGGGGAAGATTGAGTAGATTTGGTTCTGTTTCTTACAATTAGAATTCTAGGCGTGATATCTAGTCCTTGACGTTTGATCCTCAAAAGCATCTCATCTTCCAAAGCACGAACTTGATCCAAAATATAGACGACCTGCACACGAATTCAAGTGAGGAACAATATCACATGAAGTACATGGACACTGATCGAGGTAGATCATACCTGACCACCAGTATCAGGATAACCCAAAACATTAGCCTGGGCAAAGTACCCATGTGGAGAAAGGATCACAACATTGAACATCATAGGAATTGTTCCCAGGAAAGTCTCCAAGGTGGTCGGATCAGGGGCCTCAAGAAGATCCAATAGCAGGTGGATGGTCTCATATACACGCTTGGCTGTGTCACCCCAACCCTTTTCAAGGCCAAGCTCTTGAAATCTAAACCATTCATGTGAGAAGCAAACTATCAACAAAACTTAACGAATTGTGGAAGTTACAGATTTCACAAATTTCCACTGTATATTTTAGACCCTTATTAATTACCTGTGGTGGAATTCTGAGTACGGTGTATCCAATGGGATACTCTGCAGGTGTTGCTCTGCCTTCCTCAATGCCGCACGGAGAGCACTAAGGCTTTGGATCCTATCATTCAACATCATTGACTGCATAACAAGAATGAAAATCGTTAAATACAGAAGCTTACAAGATCAATGCTTTCCTGGACAGATCTTTGACAATGGCAGAAACCAATTTCTAGTTATTCGAGAAAAGGGTGCACATGCACATCTATTATTGAACTAGAATTGAGTACTAACCATGCCCTTGTAGTTGTGTTTCCGTAGGAAATTAAGCAAGGGGTACAAGCTTTCTTTGTCTTGGAACAACTTTGAAGAGAGGTGACGGTTGAGGAACTGCACTCCATTACCTATAGATTTTGACAGCGAGGGGCGAGGAAAAGAAGCATTGAAGGGCTCAAAATCCAACTCCAGCACAAAGTTGTTGTTCTGTGGGCTGAAAGCAGAAGAATTGCAAATGGTTCTCTCAAAGAGATCCAAAGCATCTGATGATAGTGATACAGGTCTTAGCTTCACCTACCTTCCATCAGCAAGTTCCTCCTTGAAATGCAAATATTCTGGAATAGTCAACTCCTCCACAGCGAGCTCACTGATATTGACCCGGACGTATTCCCAGACTCCAGGCCTAGGTCGGATAGCCAAAGCAACCCATGGAGGAATAACAATGGCTTCCTGCGTTAAGGACAAGATGATCCAATGAGAACATGAAAAGATTAAAATATGACAATGACAGAAACAGTATCGTCCAGAGTATACCTGAGCTGCCTTGATTACATCCTCAAAGGCTCCATCCTTTAGTTTTTCTTTATCTGCTTCAGAAAAGGTAGCTTCATACTCAGCCAACAACTGGTGGGGTTGCAGCATACCCTTGCCCTGGTGAATAAACCTGAGAGACGAAAGTAATCATATGCAAGGTATCAAAAATAGACCCATTGACAGTTGAAGCAACAAGAACAAGGCTAACGGTTTGAATGAGTAGTCAAAAATCCAAAATGCCTAAGATGTGTCAAACTCATTAACTCACGGTTTCTCAAGATAAGGGTAATAGAATTGCAACATGACCATTATATCTTAGACACTTTTAGAAGACAACGGTTGTAAGATAAAGTTTGATAGGCGATGATCTATAAGTTTTCTTAATCAAGACATATGCAGTGGGTATTCTATTTTCATGTTGATACACCATGAAACAGTAAAAAATAAGCTGAATAGATGGTTGATTGCTCTTTGAGTATTACATCGTTTTTGCAATGTAAGTAAACATGCAGATATCCAACCATCCAGAAGAAAGACTTCTCTTGATGTTTTCATGGAGAAAAAGAATAGATCTGAGATGGTTATATTATACCTTGAGAAAAGTGCCACCAGTTCATTGGGATGGGAAGAAAGGGAGTCACCAATGCGCTCCCTAACACTGAGAGCACGGGTCAAGCTGCGTTGAGGCATTTTTGTTGATGCTTTCTTTCAATTTTCAAAGAGCCTCTAAAATCATAGAGATCTATTCGTTAGAGAGCAACAGGAAGCATTAAAAAACAAATGCAAAAGAAAATTTTCACTTTTTTAGTAAAAAGAAAAATTACATTTTACCTTCAAATAAACTTAATTTATTTTTACCATCAAGTAAACTCAATTTTTTCTGCCTTTCAACAACTTAATAACGACTCCCAAAACAAAACTAGTTTCCAATTACAAGAATTAACAAACTAATAGCCTAGATCCATGCACATGACAGTGAAAAATGATTTGAAAGGTTGAATCTATACGAGAGGATTTAAACAAAATAAATAAATAAAATTTACTCAGTGCTACAAAGTAGAATGTGAGTGGCAGGCGCATAATCAAGAAATAGTTTAGATCTCCAGAAAAAATAACAAAGCAAAATCTAAAGAATATAACCAATACAAATGATGAAGTGGATAGATCTTTAATAGACGTTCTCATATCCTTGTTTTTATATATTTGTAGCAGAAAAATAATTTTATGTTAAATAATTAAATAAAATTAAGATGCTCTCCAATTGGATCTGCAGGATAAAAGATAAGTCTCACGAGAAGCCATGGCGTGAGAAAAGCTCATTTTTATTTCATATGTTAAAAGCTAGAAATCTACACTTCTGAAGCTAAATGTATTTCCAAATGTTCTATCTCAAAGGAAAATTGCAGCTATCATTACTAGGAGGGCAATATTTCTAAAGAATTTTATGTCAAGGGTATACTGCGTTGAAGAACAGTCATATAATCTCTTTATTATCCCTAGAAAGTGTATCCTCTACAAGTTTTAGAATGATTTCTAGGTTTCCTTCGTCAAAATCGCCATTTTTCCTCCTAATGTTTTGGATTTCGGGGATATTCTTCCTGGATGCTGCCAACCAACACAGCCAACTCACAGATCTAACTCAAGTAGATAGAAAAAAGAAAAGAAAAGACCTGATAAAAATTTCCCGATTCTGACGCATATACCTTAACTAAGATCGATTTTTTGTGTCATTAAACATGACAACCAAGAGAGCTCGGTTTAGACAAGTCATAATTTTCACTAGAAATTTGGCCAAAAACCAGATCTTTACACAAGAAAACGCAGCTGCAGCGTCTCCTCTGCAATATGCAACAAGCAAACCGATCCATTTGGTGGCAGGAAGTGGGTGCAAGATTAGGGCTTTACCTCTAATAGTAACTGGAAACTCAATGCAAAAACGAAAAACCAGAAACCCAAAAGGAAAGAAACACAACGCAACGGAGTAGGGATCCAGAAAAGGGAATGAACGGAGTTGGGATGGAATGGTGAGGAAAGCTCACTGGCGCCCCTTTTTATAATTGGGGAGAGATCCCACCCACCTTCTCCTACTTTAACGAGTAAAAGATTGGCTGTCGCCCGTTGTCTTGTCGGTATCCTCAGCAAAACCACTCTCCACTCTCCACTCGCGGTGGCGGCCATTGCATCTGCTGGTTTTGCTCATTTTCTTCCGCCTTCATTGACGATTGCGAGTAATCGTAACGGGTAACTTTTTAAATTGACAAATTTTAAAAAGGATTAATTAACTAATCTACCACATATGTGTACTCTATTCCAAATTTAATATTATATATTCGTCCTAGAAATTTTCACGAAGAGAAATTCGACAAAAATTTAAAAAAACACATTCTAAATTATGTAAATCATCGAAAAGACTTCCTTAATTTTTTTTGATCAAAACTGTGTTTAATCCTATATTTTATCCTAAGAATATTTTTATTTCAGTGTTATGGTAACCTAATTACTATAATATATAAAAGTTATTATATAATTATTATAATTATAAATTATCTTTAAATCTCCAATTGCAGCTTAAACTTTTATTTGCTTCAGCTCCCTAAAATATATTGATTTACCTAATTGTCCCCATTATTTTTAGGTAAAAAAATCTAAAATAAGGTATAATTCCTCCTAAATTCACTATCATATAATTAGAATCTAATATATATTTCTATCAAATTGAATATCATCCTTTTTTTTCAAATATAGAAAATTCAAAAATAAGTATTATTCTTTCTAAGTTCAGTATATTCAGAATTTACTATATTTTCTATCAAATTGAGCATAATTCTTTTTTCACCAGACCAATTGATTGGGAGTTCATACTAATTATTTAGCTTAGGATGAATTGATTAGGTAGTACTCAATTTGATAGAAATATACTAGATTTTAATTAAATAATACTAAATTTATAAAAATTATACTTTCTTCCGGACTTTTTATAGCTAAAAAAATTAAGGGTAATTCAGTAAATCTGTAGTTAAAGAATATAAAACTTTGTATGTAGAGAGTAAAAATAATTTTTTTTTAAGTAAGGACTGAAGAGAGAGTTAAATTTGCATGCAGAGAGTTTAGGATAATTTTCCTTTGTTATAATGTGGAAGGGAATATTTTCGGCTTTTTACCAAAGGGCGTACCTAAGAATTGGTATTTATCAAAAGGTGTACCATGGTTTCATTGCTACCAAAGGGCGCACATATTTTAGTAAACTTCCTCTTATACCCCTACTGTCAAGTACTGCATATATTTCTCTTTCTCTTTCTCTTTCTCTTTCTCATTGTCAGTAACGAATTCCGAGACGGACCATAAAGAGATGTTCCTTTATATTTTAATTTTTATATTATGGAACATTTCTCAAAACAAAAAAATATTTAAATTAATTAAAATGTTTTTATTAAATTAAAACTAAAAGAACATATCAGACCCACGTTGGGCCTAAAATGATTCCATTTCAGGCCTAACGTGGGGCTGAAATGTTTCCATTTCAGGCCCAACGTGCCCAATATTAAGGGTCTTTTTTCGATTCTTTGTTATTACATTTTAACACCTCGGAGAAGTCCAAATAAATAATGGATAGCAAATTTGAACTCCTTGTAACCTTAGAAATCCACGGGAACTGAAATTTTTACAATCGGATCTCTCTAGGTCAATCAGTGGCCTTTTAGGTTCGTTGGGCCTGAAATTGTTCCATTTCAGACTCAACGTGGGCCTGAAGTGGAACCATTTCAGGCCCAACGCGCCCATTTCAGGCCCAATGTGTCCAATATTAAAGGTCTTTTCTCGGTTCTTCATTATTATATTTTAACACCTCGGATAAGTCCAAATAAATAATGGATAGTAAATTTGAACTCCTTGTAACCTCAGAAATCTACGGGAACTGAAATTTTTACAATCGGAGCTCTCTAGGTCAATCAGTGGATTTTTGAAAATTTATCAATCTAATTAATTAGATGACTTGCTATTCGAAAATTCTACTTATAATAAAAATCTCCCTAAAGAAGGTGAAAAAAATCTTGTATGGAAACATTTTTTATCTTTATATAAATGATATAACTAGTTAGGCATAACAAAATGTATAATAAAAAATATTTTTAAAATCTTTCAAAAGCTAAAATATAAAAGAATTTAAGTTATTTTCAAGTCGCCAAGAGTATTTAGGAACATGAAAAATACAACTTAAGGATGCAGATTTACAATGCAAGAGTTGATGCTTTTGAGATTCTCTTTATAGTTTTAAATCAGTTTTCAAAAAGTTTATCAGATCAAATTTGGTTGATTTTCAATCAGGATTGATCTATCCCAGTCGATTAAAATATTGATCTCATCAGCATAAGTAAATGGGTGTCATGATACCCGCACTAATACATTAGATCCCATCAGAATTCCAAAGTTAAGGATGTTTGGGCGAGAGCAGTATTAGGATGAATGACTTCTTTGGAAGTCCTCGTATTACACCTACTTTTTAATTATTTGAGCCCCTCATGTAAAATACGGTGATTCGAAAATCCGGACCAGAAAATTTTTCGGGATTTTTTTTCCGGATAGAGTCTAGGATTTCCGACCTTACGGGAGGAGCCCAAGGGGCTTTATTGTAAAAATTTAAAACTTATCAAGGGTTTCATAAAAGAAAACCTCAAATAAGTTTGCTTATGGAAATTTACCTAAAGTTAAGGGGTTAAGTTGATAAACAATTTAACTATATAGACATGATGTGTATTACACTGAATTTAGAAGGGTTAAACTGTCAAAAACCTTACCCTAAGGGTGATGTTTGGATTCTAGAGAATCAAGGGGCTTTCCTGCAAAAAGACCCACACATATATATTTCTTTTTCCTCTTCATTCATTCGGCCGCAGCCTTCCCTTTTGCGAGACCTAGTCGAGCGCCGACCCCTTCTCCTTCGCGAGCTTTAAACCACAGCCGAGCGTCGATCTGTCTTCTTCCCTTCGTGTTGTTGGGACCGGGTGCATGTCGACAAGGATACGAGTTCGTAAAATTTTAAATTTTTACGTGCATCGGAAGAATTTGCATAAAATAATTTCCTAAATTATTTTAACTTCGTATCTAGCATGCAATCTTATGGTGTGTTGACATAATCATAAATTAAAACTTTGCGGAAAAGTAAACTAATTTACTTTTATACCTCGCGTAACTCGAAGAAAGGGACAAGATCCAACCGTAGCGTCCCTTGGAAGCTTCGCCTCTATTCGGGTCCACGCCGAGTTCTCTTCGGAATGACTTCACAAAGTCACGAGTTTTGTGCCGACGAGAACTACTAGATTCTCTATGGGCAAAACTTAGAAGATCAAGAGAAGAATTAGGAAACTAACCAACGATGTAACGGAATCGAATTCTGAGAAGAGAGGAGTCGCTATCCGCTTCTTCTTCTTCTTGTTCGGGTTCTCCTTCTTCTTGAATGCTCACGCCACAACCCAAGGAAGTGGATGAGGTGCGCCGGCCCTAGATGGAGGAAGGGCGCCGGCCCTAGGTCACCAAGTGGGCGCCGGCCCTAAGGGAGGAGAGGGGAGGGAGAAGAGAAGAGAGAGAGAGAGGGAGCTCTATATTGATTATCCAAATCTTGGGAATCCAAGGCTTGCCTATGGTTCCTTATATAGTTGCTTCTCCCTTGCCAAGTCTCCTCTTAACCGAATTAACGGAATTAATGGAATTAGTTATCATAAGAAATTTATCCTATAAATTCTCTTATGAATTATTCCGTTTAAACCAAGTTTTATTATAACTAACTTTATAATAAAACTAATTAGTTATCATAAGAAATTTATCCTATAAATTCTCTTATGAATTTTATTATAACTAACTTTATAATAAAACTAATTAATTATCATAAGAAATTTATCCTATAAATTCTCTTATGAATTATTCCGTTTAAACCAAGTTTTATTATAACTAACTTTATAATAAAACTAATTAGTTATCATAAGAAATTTATCCTATAAATTCTCTTATGAATTTTATTATAACTAACTTTATAATAAAACTAATTAATTATCATAAGAAATTTATCCTATAAATTCTCTTATGAATTATTTTGTTTAAACCAAGTTTTATTATAACTAACTTTATAATAAAACTAATTAATCTCTCCTTTTATTATGGAATAAATTTTATAAGAAATTTATAATCTTTCTTATTATGGAAAAATCAATTCATAATTGATTTAATAAAATTAAAATAAACCAATTCATGGATTATTTTAACTTTCATAAAAAGAATAAATTTCTATAAATTTATTTATATAAATTTCTTTATACAAATTTATTTATCCATAATTTATAAAATAAATCGCGCTAGATTTACTTTATTAATTAAACCAAAATTAATTGGTTTTCTCCCCAATAAGTGGCCGGCCAACCAAGGAGGGTTGGCACCCTCTTTGGCCGGCCCAAACCGAGCCGAACCAACGCAAATTAAACTCATTTAATTCGCCCAAAAAGCCTTCAAAAGACTTAGCCATTTTTAGCTTCCATTGCACCTCTGATTAACTCAGATTCGACTTATTTCTCTTGATCGGAAAATCCAATTTTCAACTCGTTTTAAATCCCTCGAATTACTCGTAGTGCGTGTGACTAAATAGGCTTTCGATTTATGTTGGCCGTCTATAATCAACAAATTATAGAACGATCATGAGTGGCACCTAGTAGTACATCATGATCCCCAATTAATCGAAAGATCAACGGTTTGACCTCAGAAGAAATTATTCTGAAACCCTTCAGCAGCTCTAATGAATCGTGCCTCATTCCCTTCACCATCTTATACCCACTTGGTTCAGGACACGGTCTATTTGTGTCAGTCCCCACTAGGCTGACTATGTCACACCTAGCCCAAGTAGTTTCTTTCTCGTCCTTTGGATTTCTAATTACTTTCATGTATTTAAGAGACTTGCACTCTTAACATGATATACTCTGGCCAGAGGTTTTGAGTAACAATCCGACGATAGGCCTGGGTATACATCTCCTCGCAAGGAGTGGTGAATCCTTTGTAGGCTGTTCAAACATCTTCGGGCACTTCGGCTTATATCCAATCATCCTGGGTCCACACCTCCTTGGAGATGCTTGCTTAAGATGTTAAAGTATAAGTCTCCATGACCAAGATGACTTGAACACCGCAAGTCAAAGGAACATCGCACTTAAGCCGCAGTAAGAACTTCATTGACATTTCTATAGATAGATTCCATATGAAGTCTTACAGCTAGTCACTCCAATGAACTAGTTCCCTTAACTAGCATCCATGTTTATCTCCGGACATCCCAATGTCACCAGCCAGTGAGAATCAGCTGATTAGAGAATAACCCATGCTAGTCTCAACAGAATTGATAGTGTCCGTTTTTGTCAATTCATCAACTAGGGATATTTTCAATACTTCATATTTGCACATTTAGAGATAATCACTAGTTGTGATCCTATCACAAATTCTCTTATGCTGTGAGTTGTATTGCGGACATTTAGTAGATGAGTTTAAGATCCCAATCAAATACACAAGCATGTATACTTAAATAGTGAATTATCATTTATTCATATAAATGTTTTACAATCATAAGGCGATTGCCTTAGGACACTTCTCTCATATCACTAACACGTGTGCCCTAGCCCACGGCCACAACCCGGTGCCACCTCCCTCTTCTCTCCCTGCGAAGGTAGCAAACCCAAGGATGGCGATCTTCCCTTTTCTCTCATCCTCCGACCATCACAGGCGCCCGACAACCTTGCACACGTCGGTCGTTGAGGAGGCGGCGCACACCACCGTGGGTTCATTGCCGGCAGAACAAGGTGATTGACAGGGTTGGATCTAGGGATTGGGGAAGGCACATTAGAGAAGGGTATCTTCACCTTGTTCCGACAAATTGATTCTTGAGTTCGTTGGATCTGTGTTGGGTTGACTCCACCGGTGCCAGTTAAGGTAAGATCCTGTTCTTTTGGTGCTTGATCTTAGAGGTTGATTCGAAATAGTATTAATGAATAGGTGTAGTTTGATCCCTGTAATGGAATAGGTTTCCTATGTTTTGAATCAGATTTATGTTTTGATAGCAATTTGGTTTCGAACTGTGCTATTGTGGATTAGGTGTTGTTTAACTTTGTTTTGTGGATCCTGTAATGATGCCATGAATTGTAGATTTGGGTGATGGTCCGATGGATTGTTACATTTGGTAGGGATGAAGTGGTTCTGATAGAATGGTAAATTTTGGTTAAATTTTTTGGTTAGAGTATGGTTTGTGTTCGGTGTTTTGATCTTATAGGATTTCAAAGCTGATGTTGGGAATCTTAGTGTTTTTGGTGAAATGGTGGAATTCACTTGCTGTGTATCACAGCTTGTTATTGGATCTTAGATGTTGAATTTGTGAAGTGTTCTTGTTGTAGAATTTTGGAAGTTAGCAGTAGGTTTCATGATGCTTCTATTTTGGATTAAGTGTTAGTTTGGTCACTTGGATTAGGTTGATAAGTTGATCAATGGACGAAAGGGTTTCTTTTTCTTTTGGAAGAGCTATGGATTAACCTACGGGTTAGGTTTTATTTGGAATGTAAGCCTAATGGGTTAATTTGATAAATTTAGGATTCAAAACCTACTTTGGAAGCTATTCGGGGTAATATGGGATAAATAAGGGTTAATCATCTAATTATGGTTAATTAGATGAAACGACGATAATTAGGACGATCCTAATAAATTAAGCTCGTTTAGCTATAAATTATGTATCATTGTAGCTAAACATTATGCCTTTGATACAGGGCTTGGATTGAGGTTATCGTTGCCGACTATTCGGACGGGAGGTTCATTCTGATACGAGCATCCTTCTTGTGGAGGTGGGTACCCTTTGACTTATCTTTTAGATATTGTCATATTGTTATGCATGGTTGGTTATAGATAGCAGTAAGATTATACGCTAGCCTTGTTTATTATGCTTGTTCTGGATACTTGTAGTTATCCCTGAGTTATTATGTCTGTCCTGGATACTTGTTAGTTATCCCTGAGTTATTATGCCTGTCCTGGATACTTGATCCCTGAGTTATTATGCCTGTCCTGGATACTTATTAGTTATCCCTGAGTTATTATGCCTGTTCTGGATACTTGTTAGTTATCCCTGAGTTATTATGCTGTTAGTTTCATACAGTCTCAGTTATTATCATATCTATATGTATGCTTAGATATCGGGATGTATCTCTTGTATTTGACATGATGGATGTATGTGTGCATATCATACATCATTCTTGCATTGTTGCATGCCGGCGATCAGCGACTCCCTTGTGGTTGAGCCTAATCGTTTTCCGGTACATGATATGCGCACACGGCCTCATGGGTTAGTGGATACCGTAGGATGTGCACATTTGCCCTGTATTGCTCCGTTCGGCCACTATTGGAGGGTGAGCGCGGGCATGGTAGCAGCCAGGGATCCCTTCTCGTACTGAGCCACGAGGAGATGAGAGCTTGACTCCCCCATTGCTTGGGGTCGGAGCGGAGTCTCCACCAGCATCCTGTCCACCCGGTCACTCAGGAGCAGTGATGGCAGAGTGTGTACAGTTGTCATAGCCCTACCCGTTCAGACGTCCCTATGACAGGTGTACGATGATCTATCTGGTGTCAGGGGTGACACATGTCATTGCACCATGTGCATACTATGCATCGTGCATTGTTTGCTGCACTTATTTGCTGCACTTGTTTGACATCGCATATACTGGAGACTTGTTATTTGAGATTATATGTCTAATGATATTCCCTTGGTACTGATTATCCTCTTTTCAGGTTAGCTGGATTCTGGTATGTATCTACCTCAGTATTTCCAGTACTAGTTTTTCCATATTGTTGATATGAGACTGTATTAACGTAGATGTTTATTGTTATTATAACATACTATGCATATCTGCTGGGTATTCATTGAGTTATGGACTCACCCTGTTGCCATATATTTTTATTTCAGGTTGAGATACTTGGAGTCGCCAGAAGAGCCCAGCAGCCAGTCCCTACCCATCGCGACGTTAAAGTTTGTTTTGTACTTAGTAGTGTCTATGTTTTCATTTTCAGTTATTGGTTTTGTATATGTCTTGGGAGTGTTGTTGTGTGCCCTAAGGGGTTTATGTATTGGTTGTTTCGTCATAAGTCGGACCGGTCCGCAGTTAGGTATGATTTATTTTGTGTTATGGTCAGTTTATGTTTTAGTTTTGAGGCCTGAGGCCAAATTATTATCTGCGTGTGTGTTTGGATAGTGTATGTATGTGTAAATTGTCCGCCGGACAGGGGAGATGCTGTCCGATTTTATATTGGAACAGCGGCTCTTGGGTCTTGGGGCGTGACAATTTATTTTGGTATCAGAGCGAGGTTGTCGGATACCTTGAGGACTTGTGGATTTTCGGTGTCTATCTGATACCAATTTATTTTGGTATCAGAACGTAGGTTTGCGATGCCTACTTGTTTTACGAGTCTTTTCGGATTTGTTCGGAGTAGTTTTATCGATGTGGTTGTTTGGGACTTGGCGATGGGACTTCTTTAGGCGACAGGTATTTCTTCTAATCTTTTGTATCCCTTATCCTATTTAGGTATTGGTTAGAAAATTCTCACATGTTATTGGACCATGTTACTATACCTGTATATTTAGGTATGATTTAGAAATTCTCACATGTTATTGGATCATGTTACCACTCTTGTATATTTAGGTATGGTTAGTAGTTCTCACATGTTACTGGATCATGTTACCATTCCTGTATATTTAGGTATGATTTAGAAATTCTCACATGTTATTGGATCATGTTACTATACCTGTATATCTAGGTTTGATTGAGAAATTATCTTGTGTTATCGGATCTTACTACCATTCCTGTATATTTAGGTATGGTTAGAAATTCTTTCATGTCATTGGATCAGGTTGTTATTCCTGTATATTTATGTATAGTTAGAAATTATCTCATGTTATTGGATCAATTCACAGTAGCTCATGGAGCTACAAGTTTTCTTATGTTGCGTATATCTGGACAGATAAGCTAGATGTCATGTTTTGAGTACATGATCTGCATTGATGCAATAGGGTAGCAGTAGCTACATATTATTATGATTAGTAGAGGATTGATACAATCTGTTCCTTGGGGACTTTGACCATGGATCACTTGTACTGGGTAGTTGACCTAGAAGGTACATGTTGATAGATGATTTGGGCTAATATAGAAAAGTATGAAGCTAGTTGCTTGACACTTATGGGTTACTGCTTGTAGTTGGTTTGAATAACCAAAAAAAAAAGGTACCTACGGACTTATGATTTGCGTGGAGGCAAATCACTTATAAAACTAGACCACCTTTGGTTAGATATTATCGAGGACGACATGGGGGAAAATAAAGGAATTGTTTTATGAGTATGTTGAGATACTCCTGAGAGATAACATATCTCTATCTCCTTGTTATGGAGTTGAAACTCAGAGGTTTCTGAACCTTGAGTGGAGGAACCGAAGGATATTAGGTTACGAGGCGATTGTTGGTCGACTCGCGTATTGTTACGCTATTCTATGAGAGATCTTGACTCATAGATTGGGTGTGTATGGTAGGATAATCTCGATGGTGCATCGGGATGTATGATCCGTTAGGGTGCGGAGAATGTGGAGTTGGCTGTATCTTTACCTGTCGGTGAGATATTGGACATTAATCAGGAGGTCAAAGATGTCCACTGAATTTCGGTTATTATACCCCCATCGTGGATTTATTAGTTCACGGGATGATAAGGTTGATACCACCGTAGACTTTCTCGTTGGTGTTGAGAGGTGGATGAGATGGACGAATCCCTATGAGGTGTTGTATTTTGAGGATTCTGTTAGTGGACATGGACCTATCGGATTTGTGACTTTTTGATGGATCATTGGGTGATTTGAGCTAATACGGAAAAGTGTGGAGCTACTTGCTTGACATTTTCGGGTTACCGCTTGTACTTGGTTTGGGGAAACAAGAAGGTACCTAATTATGAAACTGATCTGACATGCTGAAAGAAACTGGCACCCCAGAAATGTAAATTGCAGGGGATTAATAATCTGTTGGATTGCTGCAAGGTCCGGTTGTATCTTCATTGGCACACCATCTGTTACTGAGTTAAAGAAGTAGCTAAGTTTAAGTACTTACATTTCTAAACGATGTTGCTATATTTTCCAAGGTTGGTTTATGAAACTCAGTCCAAGGAACTTGAAACTGTTACTACTGAGAAGGTTATGTTGTGTTTCAACTCAGATATGATGCCGGCAAATCCCTGAAATTTGATTTTCTGAATTCGTCCAGCAGGAAAAAAAAATAGTTCCTGGAATTGATGGGTCAACTTGGACTATTGTGTACCAACTTTGTATGGAGAATTCAGATTGAAGTCAGCTTTAAGAGACTTTCTACCATCACATTACTAAATGGTATCATATCCCATATAAGAAATCCAAGTAATTCTCCTCTCACAGTACTGGAGTTTCCAAACTCTGAACCTTCAGAAATCAGAGTTATGAAACTAAACCTATAGAATCTGACTCTGTGGTGTAGAAACCAGAATTATCATCGTTTAAGTCATTATGGAGTTTGAAGTTCATAAGGAAGTTATGAACAGAACTTGACAGGAATTCAAAAAAAAATTATATAACTTGTCATCTGAAACCTGTTCGTGCCAAATCTTCATGTTATTTCTAACCAGCAACAACTCCAAGATAAACTCCATGTTAGCCTAGTATCAAATACTATCATTGGATGCTGAGTTCTAGATGATTTAAGCTGAATTTACCTAAATCAATCAAGTTAAATCTGTTAGTACTGTTGAAAAGTTGAATTGTAAACCTGGAAGTCAAGTGCTGGAATTTGTCGGTTGAGTGGCTAATGTCTGTGACGATTAAAAACCTCTCTATCAATGAAATGAACTTGGTAAACATAGGGCATCAGACGAAGTGATTATTCATGATTAGTACAGAAATGCTTAGCTGCTAGTGTGTCATATGAGGAATGAACGAAATTTGGGGACCAAATTTTTATTAGTGGGGGAGAATGTAAAATACGGTGATTCGAAAATCCTTGTTGGATCGAGAAATGCGAGAGAGGGGGGGGGGTGAATGTCGCAAATCGTTCGGATTTAAAAAGAGTAAGTGCGCAGCGGAAATAAGACACAAAAACAATGCTAACAAGGTCGTTTTACTTGGTTCGGAGCCTGTGTCGACTCCTACTCCAAGGCCCACGGTCGTTGACCGTTTTCTGCGGGCAATTCTATACGTTCGAGAAAGTTTACAATAAAAAGTATTACAGAATCAGAGTAGTAAACTTAATCAAGCTCTTCGTTACCGACGTCCGGTGTAGATCGAAGTGTTGGAGCAGCAGGACGTCGTCAGCTCGAGTTGGAAGAGTTCGGGAGCGTGTCGTGGAAGCAGAAGAGTGTGGAAGTGTCGCAGTAATTGATGCTATGAAGAAGGATGTCGAGGGCCCTTTATATAGGGCCTAGGGGCGCCCTGGTCGACGGGGGCACCCCCCACGTGGCAGCAGATCCGGTTGTAGCTCGGTCGCCGTCTGATCCCATTATCCTCGGGATCCAGTTTGACCGGGGCGCCCGGAGGACTCGGGGCGCCCGGATTGACCGGTCAAAGCCTCATCTCTTCGGCTTCGCAGGGATGCGCTTCGGCAGCTGGCAGTGGGGCCGCCCGAGACACGCGGGGCGCCCGCGACAAGCGGGGCGAAGCGCGTCGAGGTTATTACAGACTTGGGTTGACCTTGGGGGCGCCCTGATCGTCCGGGGCACCCTGCTCAGCTTCTGCCTCACTCCTTTGAGGCTCTCTGAGCTGCAGATACTCAGTCCTTCGATCCTGCATCCAGGGTTAGTCCAAATAACAATTATATTTTATACAGCCTTAGCTGTCTTGGTTCTGACTTTGGTCTCCAAAATGGAGCCCTAGGTCGAATCGACGCCTAATGTTCCCTCAAGGGGAACGCGTCCTCACCTACTCCTCTCGGGAGAGTTTACCTGGTGCCAACCGGATCCTCCAGTTGGACTTTTGCCCGGCAGTCCTTCGCCAGGTCTTGAGTTACCAAGCTGCCCTTCGCTTGGTGCCTAGCTGCCCTTCGCTAGGTCTTTTCTTCTGGCAGTCCTTCGCCAGCCTAGCAGTCCTTCGCTAGGTCTTTTCTTCTGGCAGTCCTTCGCCAGTGCCTAGCAGTCCTTTGCTAGGGCTTCTGCTGTCTGGCAGTCCTTCGCTAGTGCCTAGCATTCCTTCGCTAGGGCTTTTCTTCTGGCAGTCCTTCGCCAGGACCTAGCAATCCTTCGCTAGGGCTTTTCTATTCTGGCAGTCCTTCGCCAGGGCCTAGCTGTCCTTCGCTAGGACTTTTCTTCTGGCAGCCCTTCGCCAGGGCCTAGCAGTCCTTCGCTAGGGCTTTTCCTGTACACTCAAGTAGCATTGTTAGATAACAAACAACCCTTAACTTTGAATCCTTTGCCAATATCAAAACAAGGTTCGATCTGGTGCTTCCTGCACCAACAATCTCCCCCTTTTTGATTATGGCAACACAATTCAAAGTTAAGGAAACACTTATAACAGTTTAAGCACAAAAGGTTAAGCAATGAAGTATAACTATTTATGAATAGAATAAATGTAGAGTTGAAAAAAAAATATTTATTTTTCATACTCCCCCCAAAACCCTGAATACTTGTATTTACAACTCTTAACTTTGACCTTTCCTCCCCCTTTGACATATATCAAAAACAGGCATGGGTGAACAAGGTATCTAACAGGGATTTATGAGTTTTTCTAAGTGCTTCATGTTTTTGACAAAGTATTTCAAAAACAGAGTAAAAATATTTTCAAAACTTTTTACACTTAGATAATTTTCAAGTATAAAGCAAGTACTTTTGAGAAGTTTGAAAATTTAAGTGTCAGGTACTTGGTTTAAAAATAGTTAAGTACTAAACTCATTTAAATACTTGAAATAAATTTTTGAAAGAAATTGTTAAGTACTTTAAATAATTTTTGAGAAAGACTTAGAAATAATTTTTGAAAGAAATAGTTTTAGTAATTGAAAAAAAATGTTAAGTACTTAAGTTGTATTTTAAAAAAATTAAGAAAAAAATCAAGTACTTAAATTGATTTTGAAAAAATTAAGTACTTCGGATGTTTTTGAAATTCAAATTTGAAAAATTTGATTCCTTCTTTTCTTTCCTATCTCTCCCCCTTAATGTTAAATTCTTCTCCTTAGACCATTTTTAAGTTCAATTAAGAAAAATATTTTGAAGGAAGTGATAAGGAGAATGTTTGTGTATCAGAGCCTATGAATTTTGAAAGCAAAAAGATACTTAGAATAATTTTGAGGGCATAAAAAAAACTTAAATTTCTAGATTAAATCCATTTTAAAAAATGTATTTGTAGGCAAATCTTTAAAAGCTTCACGCACTTAGAACACTTTTGCCTTGAAAAATATTTGTACTTTTGGAAACATTATATTTTGAAAAATAGCAGTACTTTTTGAAAGATATTATGCATTTTTGAAGACATAAGTACTTTTGAAATAAATTATGATTTGAAACACATAAGTACTTTTAGAAAAATATTAGACTTTGAAAGATATGAGTAATTTTTGAAAAGTATTATGCATTTTGAAAAAAAATATTTTACTTGACTAGGTTTCATTTCCAGTCTGACACAATCCTAGGAAACCTTGTTGATTACAGGGACATTTCCCTAAGTGTCCTGGAAAAGTTCTCCAATTCAAGTAAATACTATCTCCAAAAAAAAATGATAGTACTTTGAAAGTATATGCTAGTACATTTTGAAAAATGTATGACCTTTTGAAGACACAATATTTTGCTTGACTTGGTTTATTTTCCAGTCTGACACAATCCTAGGAAACCTTGTTGACTATAAGGATATTTTCCTAAGTGTCCTGGAAATTCGCCAACCTAAGTAAATATTATTTCAAAAGCAATTTCATAGGCCACAATAATAATAATATTTTGAACGAAAAATTATTTATGTTTTCAAAAGGATTTTAAACTTGTAGTGCATGAAAACATATATTTTGAAAAATTTTCAACAATTCTTTTAATTTGATCTCCTCCTAAACTTGACCCAGTCCTAGGAAGCTTGTTGACTACAAGTGATCTTCCTCTGAGTTTTAGGGTTTGATTTAAATTATAAGAATTATCTAATAACTTTAAAATAATTACCAAAAAAATTTCAAAAATTCTTCTTTTGAATCAAGCTCCCCCTAAATTTGACACTTCCTAGGAGTCCTAGTGGATCATGAAATGGACCTTCCTCTGTGTCTTTAGGGTTTATTAAAATCAAAAGAGTATAGTTTTGAGTATAGTAATTTTCAAGAAGATAATTTTAGAAAATTCAATCTGGAATGAAGATAATTTTGAGTATAGTAATTTTCAACACAATTTGGAATGATAACACAGTTTTCGAAGAACATTTTGAAATGATAATAATTTTTCAAATAGATAGTAATATACGAAGGCTTTTGAATCAATTTTTGAAAAATATTAAAGGAAACTTCCCCTGTATCCGACATCGTCTGACTTTTATCTAAATTTCTTAAGGGGCTTTAGTGTTGACTAGGTTTGACTCAGTTGACTAAGGTTTGACTATGTTAATCATGGTTTGACTATGTTGGAATTATCCTCTGAATTAAAACACAACATAAAAGAAATTTTAATTTGAACTTAATTTTCCTGTCTCACCTAATCTAGGGTTTTCAAACAGTTAGCCTTAAAAGTTCTTGTGAGATAGGTTTGAAGGTAAAAATTAATTTTGAAAAGGAATTTTCATTTATTTTGAAAAAAGTTATTTAATTTTGAAAACAGATTTGAAAAAAAAAATTAGAAAGCAGAAATTTTGAACACTGATTAAGTGATTTTTGAAACAGAATAAGTTTAAAAAATAGAAATTTTGAAAACAGATTAGAATCTATAATTATTTGAAATTTGTGTTAGATTCGAATTTGACAAAAGATAATTTGAATTTGAATTTCAAAAATTGGCTTCCAGGTCTTGACGAGGCACTAGGCCTTCTTTGGTCGTAGCCTTATGGGATCATCCACCCTTTC